>JAPYZD010000194.1:0-82070 GCA_030522725.1 Ichneumoninae sp. B BG-2022a | reverse complement strand
GAACGGAAAGAAAAAAAACTCTGGGGGGCAATACACACGCGCGCGTATATATATATATATATATATATATATATACACACAAATGTGCTTTTATTTATTCTGCTCGTGTAACTATATATCACGACACGATGTTATCCATCATGAAAACGCCAACGTGAATTGCGCTCGGGGATTACGAAGAGCGTTACCGCTGGACACACGTCATATTATACTTTGTCGACCAACCACATGTACCCATAATTCAATTCCGCTTGTCGCTTTCTGTTAGATTTTTTTGCACAGGTGCATTCGTACATCCTCCTAAGTCCCGGATTACTGTGCAATGCATGCTCGGAGTATGCGTGGATTAAGAAAAAAATGCCATAATGCTGGGCCCACGTGATAGACTCCCATCCCGGGACGTTAATTAATTTCTCGGCTCCATTTGCTTTCAACGTAATCATGATGTATGTTCAAGGTTAGTCAAAATATATAGCAAAACATTAGCGTGATAGCCTGAAATTTATAAATTTGGCATATTTGCCAAATTTGCACGATTTATAAGAAATTCAACCTCATAGGGCATTATAATGCCCCCGCCATTAAAATTTAAAAGCCCATGCCATATGGTCGGAAAGCTTCCTCCATGGGAAAGCGAAAGAAGACAGGGCGACAGGATTGCAGTTAAGGGTAAAATTCCGAAATATTATCACACGTTAGATAATTGCAACATAAATACTCTATTATAATACACACGAACATTCGTGCGGGAGTTTTTCCATTCCGACTGACGTGCGGGGAACTGGCATGTCGTGGTCTCGGCCGAAGAATCACGAGATCTTCGTCACGCGATGATCGTCGTCATTAATTATGAGATTTATATATTGCCCTCGCGGGTTATAGGTCTCGTCGTCGGGCCGTGGCGGCAAGTTGAGCAAGAGCGATTCATCACTGCCCGATATCGCGATTTTATGCCGCCGGCAGGCCAGGACTTTCTCGCGGACAGCGATGAACACACAATTCGGTTCGGTGTTCTTCTTCGGTGTCGGGTGGTAAGAGGTAAGCGCTCACGAAAACGACGAAGAGAACGCTCCGAGTAAGCGAGGGAGAACGACGCCAGACTTTGGAACACGCACAGGTGAACGAGAGAGCTTTACTCACGAGAATTTTAGTCAACTCGCATCCTGTTACGATAGCTCTAGCCGGTGTATGGCCCGACTCGCCTAATTACTCGACCTATAAATCATCCGAACTTGCATCCCATGGCTTTAGTGAACATTTCGGGATATTAATTTACTAATAGCCGATTACCGTCCAATATACTTCTCGCAAGACATATAAAAAGATAATACATAATCGGATGCTTGTTTATAAATGATTACAATTTGTGTTCTTTTTATTTTGACAAACTTTCTAGTTACAAATATAGTACGGCGACAAAAAGAAATGTCGTAAAATTATCAAGAAAAAGAAATAATGAATCTTCGTGGTAGAGAAATGCTTGTTACACAAGAGAGATACCGAACAATTGTCCATCTCGAAGTTTCGAATAATCACCAAAGTACAGAGTTCGTGATATTACATTTCCGAAGCAGCACCATGTTTCAATCGATTCGACATAATGAACACCCCCACGCGTTTTGGCCACAGACTTAGCACACACAAATAGCTAATAGTTGTGTTGTAACCCCTGGCGAACAAACAGCGAGTACGAGTACGCGAACAGAACCCTTTGCCGCCCCGTTCCAGCGTAATCCCTTCTCTTGCCGCGGCATTAGACAGCAGACCCGAGAGCATGTACTCTGTACGAAAAGGAAAACACTCGAAGCGATCGCTGAGTGTTTGCTATGACCTGCGGGGTGGCCCTTTCGGCTGCCTCGATAGATCGAAAATCGAGACTGGGCTACTTATTGCACCGTATAGCATTTACCATATAACGATTACACAGCGGTATATTCTATGTACGTAAACCCGTAATGTTCGCAGAGTTCCATAGGCCAGCGAAGCGTTAGTCGAGCTTTAATAACGGTCACACTGCCATAGCCTCTAGGAGTTATTTCATTTGTGGCCGAGTCATGTGTAAAATATCAAATAAAAATGGCCGGTGTTTACTTAAGTGAACGCAGAGGAGAGAGAGGAGAAGCTTTACCGTAGGATTGGTGGTTGGTGACTGTGTGGGGCGGCGGAGGGACGGGGTGACCGAAAGCTACGGGAGAGGATGGCGCGAGGAGGCAAGGGACGAACGTTAATATTGCCCGCGGACGGGTTTGGCGAGTTGGCGGGTCACAAAGTGAGCGAATGTTGACACTGACCACTCATTCCACCAAGCTAGCCCTCGCATGCCTCTGCTGCTTCTATATGCTTCGCATCATCCCAGGCGGTATACACCACACACACTCTCGCTGGCGTCACTATATTCAAGGATGGAATAAACCACCCTTCAAGCTATTCGAGAAAGTTTCTCTATCTCCTTCTTCTCTAGCCGTCGGACCTTTTTTTACATCGGGTATTCTGGAACGTAGCGATGGGCACGTATGTGGACGTAGTCCGTGTAGGAGATCCTCACGAATTCACGCCTCGAGCTATGCGTAATTACTTTCATCAACTGAGCGTATATCTTTTCGCAACATCCTAGATGAATCTTTTAATTTTCGTGATAAAAGTGGAATTAAACTTGGGAAAAAAATAGAAGCAATGAAATTAATTAAGCCACCGATTTGTTTGTTTTTCTACCCGCACCGAGGAATTGTATTGATGTTTACTGTGCAATTCCATAATAAGCTTCCCATCGGGTCCAAAATAAACCGTATGGGTGGGCTGAGATCGATGCATCCGTGGTTGATTATGATGGATATCCCATGCATTTTTTGTTAATATGCAATAATCTTTCTTCGGATCAATTAAGACGCAAATCATTAATGTTTCTTTACGTCCATACAAATATGTTCAGACTAGTCTGATGTTTCTGAAAGATACGAAGAGCTTTTTGTGATGCCAGCATGATCAGAGAGGATTAAATTAAATTAAAATAATATCTCCGAAAGATCCGGTGCACACTCGTATCTCGAACGTGTATACAGTTTCACGTTATGGAGGTTGAAAGCGACCCGACAGTGGAAACAAATTATATAATGCCATAATTGAAAATGTTCTCTACGCCACCTGGTATATAGTTATATCATGCCGTGCGATAATATACCGAACGTCTTACGTATACAGTAGACGAGGGTTGTAAAAGCAGCGGAGAGGTTCAGAGCGGAACTGAGAGAGGTGCCACTAAAATTTCAATTTTCAGCTCCTCGTAAATCTGAGGTAGAGGAGTAATTATTGTATTTCGTCGGAGTGAGACGGTACCGTGCTTTCTTAGAGCCCATTCACACCCGTAGAAAAGCGTTGTGCGTCAGCTCGGCCATGGGCGTAGAGCTTATTGTTTCACCTCTTATGCGACTCAACAATCATCAAGGAAATTCTGAATTTCCACCCTCTGGTGCATAAAGGACACTCTGGAAGTTATAGTATCGTACTCCAAGGGGACACTGGCTTCGTTACAGTACGTAGAGTACCACAGGCGAGAAATGAGAGTAGACTTAAAATATTTAACTCCTCTACTCAGACAGTATTCCTTTACTACGTAGGATGTACGCTACATTGTATTTACATTTAACCTCCCTTCCATAGACACTCTTGAGGCTAGTCTACAATCCCACAGGAATTTCTCGTGCTCTACACACGCCGCTATATAAGCTTTTCCGTCTCTGCTATGCACAGATATGTGACGTTCATATAATAAATGGACAGCATATGTACCCTGCAGAATCTACACCGTTGACGTTACATCGCAGCACCAGACGATGGGGAGGCGATATTACTCATCACCACGCGTAGTATTTCACAATTAATACTTTCAAAGGATTTTTATAGTAATTAGTAGATATCTATGAAGAATTCAGTAAATTCCTTTGTGAATCCTTTCCTATGGAAAGCCATGGACCATTCACGAGCATTCGACTAAAAAGCTACAGAATTACGCCTATGAATTTTCTGTTTCTCTTGTTCGTTCAACACAGAGTAAAACTCTGTTCAAACTTGGTAACGGTTCGAATACCAGCGTGGGTTTTGCCTCTGAGAATCGCTTCTTCGTCTGCGATCCTCCACATCCCCGCTCTACACCAAATTCTTACCCCTACCTCTCCCCTTTTTCCACCCCAGTTCTGTAGGGGCGATTAAGCAAATTAAATTTCTCGGAGAGTAGCAACGAAGAAATCACAGGGCGTCTACGATTTTAACGTCATTACCGTGAAACTCGCGCTCCGTCTATTGCTTTCACTTTTCGTTTAGTTCTCTCGACGGAGGCTCGCAAATAGAAGGCAACTTGTTCGTTCCGTACTTCGTTCTTGCGCTTTTGGAATCTTGCGAAACATAGTTTTATGCGAGGATGAGGGCTCAACTTACTTTGCTCAAGAGACCAGCAATTTGTCTGTATAAATTACGAGTGATTAAAATGCATGTGCCTCACGTGACACATTGCCACAGAAAGTGTCGAAACCTGATGGCATTGAACTCTCGGCGTCATCACGATCAGATTCATTACCGACCTATTTGTACTCTTCTCACGTGATTCGCGTTAAAAAATGGAGTGTTAGTTCATCCATGTACCATATGGTACATGGATGAACTAACACTGGAAAAAACTTTTCTCAGTATGCTATCCCTTCCTCCGGCGGTCTTGGGGCACGTGCTACCGTCGCGAATATACACAAGACCAGCCACAGGAATAGTAACATAGTAACGTCAGGCATAGCGGAGAGAAAGGGCTCGGTGAGGTCTCGCCGAGAAGCTCTGGGCCAAACTCGATTTCGTCGAATTAGCTATCTCGCCCTCTCGCCCACCACGCGCAACGGTACATGCAAATTGGCACGAAATGAACTCTGGTATATTATATTAGGTCGGGGCTACCTGGAATTTCGAATGGGAAAACAGAGCGAGACATGCAGCGGTAACATCGAATAGGAGCGAGCGAGGAACCCGGGTGTCTATGCAGCTATGAAACCAACGAGAACCAGGACGACGACCCGGAGGATGAGATAATTGAGGACTGAGACATGCAGATCCGCTAATGAGGGGGCTTGTGTGCGTGGATGTGGATCCTAGCGCCAGAAGCGATGTAGCAAACCTTCTCTCTCCGGTACCCTTTATTCACATTTTGTTTATTTCTCGCATTTTGGGCTTTCCTGGTCTACTGGTTACATCAACGCCATACATCCTCTTTTCGCGTGACAACGTTCCAACATGGATATTACATAGTGCCATTCTTCAAAAATGTGGTCATCGCTCCAATATATGAATGAACTTCAAGGGGATCGAGTTGAGTCAAAAAAATTACAACAATTAAGTGATTTTTGCAATGGAGATGCGAGAGTTTGCAGGGCAACTAGATACATCCCAGGTGTGATTCTGCTGTAACTGGAAAGACGACACAAAGACGCTGCCGCACGCCAAAAGGCGACATCGGTGTGATTCCAGTGGAGGTAGGTAGCCAGAGCAAAGACGGTGATTTTCCGAGCACTCGAAAAATGAGATTTTCAAACTGGAAGGGACGTTACAGAGAAAATTTACTTTTTTCTGGAATATGATGGAAAGTGTCAATTAAGTAATACAGGAAAGTGGGTAAAAGAACCTGCGTGATAAATCTCAAATGTATTTTGAGTGGTCCTGAGGCAGATTCGTAGTCTTCGAATGATATTCGCAGACCATGAATGTAGGCAATTGAGCACAATCTTCAATACTATGTCCGATACGGGTGCAGCGATAACATTTTTCATCGAGCGAATATGTTGGGTGCGTTAGCGTAGCCATGCCGATGGTTAAGTCTCACTGGGTGACGACAAAAAGTAAAATATACGAATTCTTGAGGCGCCCGTGCTTGCATTTAAAACATTATGAAACTGTGACTCGAGGTAATGTCTTGCCTCTCGGGCCTTCGCCCGTTGTAGTCTTCTCAACTTTAGTACCTAAGAGACTTCTCTATTGGTCACGTGAAGTTCCCATTCGTTTCGCCGCTAATTAAAACCCCGGTTAATATAGTCCCGGCGTCACTCGCACGCGACACACAATATCTTTGCGAAACTTAAGTAGTTAAACATCCGGCGGTATTGCCACTTTTGAGGCTCTCACAAACTGCTTAATATACATATACATATACTACGGTATTATATGCTTTGGAGTAGCAGCAGGGTGAACGTTAATTAGCGAGCAGCAGAAGCCGCAGGTTTATTTGTACCGTGCTAATGAGTGTTTGAGTAATGTCTCTCGCCTCTCGCTCGTGGACATCCCATGGAGTACGCGGAGCACAATGCGAAGACTCCTTCTTTACGAAGGAAATTAACAATTAGTCGGACCGCGGAGGCGGACGAGTGCTGTCGGAACGACGAAGGATGATTAAGTACAAGAAGAATAGAAATGAAAAGGGAAGTACAGTAGAGAATTGCTGCGGAATAGTCAAGAAGGAAGGGGATAGACTGCGAGATTTGGAGGATGCGGAATCGGCGAAAGGTTTTTTATTTAATCGATGGTCTGCCTCAATGGGACCAGTGCTGAGAATACGCGAAGGGTCGAAAGAAGTGGAAGTTTCTGACTGTCTTGATCTGAACTGTAAACTTTCTCTGTCTTGCATTCGACGCGAAAGCGGTAGTAATTCAGGAATAGCTGATTCAACGTTTCGCTCTCGAAACCCCGAGGAATCGAGACGATGAGAAGTGAAGCGAGGAAGCACACCGAGTTTCGTATAAGTATGCTATAAGGGGCTTTAAGCTACCGCCACAATGAGGTGAAACCTTCACCAAGATTTCCGCGTCCTGCAGACTAGCTATGTGCTATACGCCCGTCTCGGAATTGTACCGATTCGACACGTTCTCCAGACACGGCTTCGTAGAGCGAAGATCGGAAGAGACGAGAAAAGGAGTCTGTCCGGATAACTCGAAGAACAGTAAGAAAGTTTTACTGGGGTTTTGGAGAGATTTTCCTTTCTATTCCTTATAGCTGATTCTTCGAAAACTGGTTTCGAATGCAAAACCGTCCGGGACCTCCGGTCAATTTGGGAACCAAGGAACGACCTTAAACTTCACCGGCGAAAAATGAGACTGCTGTGTGTTGGGAAGATCTGGATCAAAAGTAACCAAATTCAGAAAAAAACAACAAAATCTTAGCAAACTGAATCCCGATGATTAAGTCTCGATGCAACGAAGTTTCGAGCGGGCATAAATTTATGGTGCCACATATTATCGCGTCGCGGTTATGAAAACGGGATGCGGGGATACGATGAAAATAATTTCGAACCTTCGTATTAGTATTTGAAGGGTTCGTGATTTATCGCATAGACTTCTAATTACGTTTGTTTGTTTTCGAGACATTCGAGTTGCACTGAATACTGTTTTTCGTTCTCTGCTCATTTCCTGTGCGTTCCTCGAAGCTGCGCCAGTGAATATATGCACTCACGTCGAGTGCATACACAGTAATGGGACTCCTGGGTGTGGGGGCGTATACCCGGAAACCGGAAACGTAATAAAAGGCAGCGAGGTCTTTCGGTGTGTGACATCCAAGTGTGCAAGAGAGTGGATAACTCGTCGTTCCCGTTGACTCGGTCGTCTTCTGCTTGCATCCACCGATCCAGCGTTGCTCCGTTTCCCGCCTTTACCCCACTATATCTCTCCTCCTTTCTTCCTCGGAAGCTCGAGTAGGCTTCGTCCCACTTCTTCCCAATTACCAACGAGCCGCCACTGCCGCCACTACCGCACACAAGCGCTGAAAACGTGGACCGTTCGCGCGCGACTTTATAGACTGGGACCTATTACCGCCGTCGGATAAATAACGAGCCGCTATTCCACGAGCCGAATGAGTTTGCGAAGAGGCCGCACTGCTCCGAACCTCTCACAAGCCCTCTCCGGACCTCTTCTTCTTCTTCGTCTTCTGTCTTTCCGTTCCTCACTTCCTTTTCTCGTTCGAGGCTGCTACCTCTCCCGCAGATTCGTTCGTTCGCGCAGTTTCTTCACACTCGCCACTTCTTTTTCATCTGTTTTCACGTCCCATCCTTCGTCCACATCTTTGTCGCTTTCTCTCTTTCTCTTTCCATCGTTCTTTCTCTCTCGCTCCTTTCTTCCCTTTGATAAATGGTTAGTACAGAAGTTTCGGTTTCACTCGGAGGATAGGAGGACTCACACTGCTCGCGCACCCCGGTTCAGCAAATAGCTCACCCTGTATCGTACCTTGCCATCTCTTCGCCACCGAGGGCATCTCACTGTCGCCAGTTATTCTGCCTTTTCACTTATTCCTTCTTATTTCACCATACTTCCTTTCTTAAATATTTTTATCCGTCGTTGTATGATTCTTCGGGCACGGTGTCCTTAGGGGGCTTGCCTCAGGACACGAATAAAACAACACTATTCTATTCTATCCCTCTTATGTACGGTACAAATTGTTAACGAGGTTTGCAGAGTCTGCGAACGGATCTGTATATAATCGTGATTCTATGAGACCGCGTTGGACACTTGAACTCTACACAATCGCCAGATCGTACGCGACCCCTCGATAAACTTTGTCTTAAAAATTCATCTCTCGCGATATCTTTCGGGCTTCAATTCTGAACCACGTGGGTAACCACGAAATAGAATTGTCTCGTCACTCCTTCTCGGTGAAGATAACACGAGCCAGTGAAGAACGCGACTTCGGAACCTCTAACGAGCCGTCCAATCGAGAATTTAGTTTAACGGTCCTGAGTTCCACGCGCATTGCACATACACGTCTGCAGCTGTGGCTTATCTGCCTCTCGGTCGTCGTCGACTTTCAACCTCGTATACCGTCGAGCTCGTTACCCCACTTGCCATTGACACCTGAAAAGCCCGTACTCACCCGACAAAGATATGTATACGAAGAAGCAGTCGCTCGTTCGCCACCAGTTTGGTTGCCTGTACACACAGCCGAAGCCCGCAATACATGGGACGACTCATGGCCGAATCGTTACCGAACTGAAAGCCACACGCCCGTTCCTCTCGCTTATACTGGCAGTCGGCACATAAGTGGAACCTGATGAGGATATACGATCGCGCCGAACGTCGAAGAATCCCCCGTTGCACTGACGTGATACCAGCGAAATCCTTAAGGGGTAAAATGTGATTGATATCTTCGAAAAACAAAAAAAAAGTAGTCATTTTTCCACGGTACTGCAAGGATAGATAAATAACACAGTCATCCAAAAAATTATATTTTCCTATATTCAAAATAATACTGTTTAATAAGCGCCTCAGTGACCGTGGTCGTCTGCTTTTTTACTTCTCGCGTAGAATGTACAATAAACGAAAATGTCGTAGACGAAGGTGTCATCGTCCCCGTCGTCGTCGTGAACGGAGAAATCCCCGTCGTTGGGGCGTACGGATTCGTTCGAGAAGATAACCCGTCGCCGTGATAATTCATCACAGTCGATTGTTATCGCTTTTTGCTAAAGTACCATCGACCGCTGCATATCGTGCCTCCTCCCTGCTCTCGCGTCTTTCATGCTCAAACTTAAACTTTTCACTTCTTTCGTCCGATGGAACGTCTTCATTAAAGGCGACTCGTGCGATGAGATTGGCGTTCCGTACGTTGATGATTTTTCAGTGAAACATATATATTGTATGTTCCCAATGTGTTTGGAATTTTAAACATAGGAGTCAGTTAGTAATGATGGCCGTAGGCGTTTTGGTGCGTAGTTCCCGGTACTACTAAATCGATTTACGCAGCGAGATCGTTAGATCGACAAAGCGAGCGTATCTCCAAGTACACTCAATCTCACTCACTCTCTCTCTCTCTCTCTCTCTCTCTCTCTCTCTCTCTCTCTCTCTCTCTCTCTCTCTCTCTCTCCCGAGAGTGAGATAGAGTGCCTACGGCCCATTGAGAACCTTTTACCAAAAGCGAACAACGTGTGGGTTTACAACTATACTTATACATTTACGATTCAACGTCGTTCGAACGTAGCTACAGAGAGTCGGCTGCTGCAGTTGAATTCTCGGCCGTACTATTTCTTGCCGTTTCTGCTGAGCCTGCTGCTGCGCTTGAGTCTTCGTCACTGGGTGGTCCCTCGAGGACAAGGTCAGCAATTCATAGCGTATGTAGTATCGTAACGTTAGTGTTCATGCACACCCGTATTTCTCTCAGTGTATTTTGCTGGACATATGTTAACATGGGATTATTTAGTGGCTGCAATGCGGGATAGGGTGAAAGACAAGTCGAATCAATTAAAGCGGTCCAGATTTTCAAATATCAATTCGATTACTTGCATCTTATCCGACCGCCGTAATTACATACAGTAAGAAGAGTTCGTACGTTCAACAAATATTTCTTATCCGCAATGGTCCACTATATCTTTTTATTGGTCATTTTTCATTTTTTTTTGTCAAGAATACGGTTCGTTTATAAGGAAAAATTGATAAACTTTATTGTAGGGTACCGACAACCTCATTCGGACCTGTGAGTATAGGCCCTACGACTTATGACTTACGACTGTTCTGCCCACCGTAGTTATCGGTATCCTCCTACTGAATGATTTCGCCAAGAACATTTATGATTATTATTGAATCAAACTGATCTAATATACGATACGAGAACTCGGCGAGTACAATGATACACCGAGTTCAGATATTGCGTGACATTGCACGTATGCAAAGCATGGGCGGTCCTCGGTGCAAACTCGACTGACAATTCGTGCTGTCATCGACACAGAGAGACTCGTCCCGAGACTCGACTGCACGGAGTTCAAGGATGACTTATGGTTTGTGCACCGAGCGAATACGCGGGGGAGTACAGTATCGCTGTATATTCGCGGACCCACGCAGAGTGTTCCTGGTACGCCCTGATGACCACGAGGAAACAGAATGAGCAGAGATATCATTCGCTGACTCGCTTATCGCGAGAGACCCGCGCTTATCGGGACTCGCGGCGTGTCCTCGTCTTTGACCAGACATGATTAAAACGTCGGATACTGCGTCGCTTACACGCCTGCCGGGATCGGGACATAAATTGAGACGATGAGAAATAAATCGTACGTATTGGTGCGTGTGTTGGAACGTACCATACTCTAGCCAGGTGATATCCAGCAGCGGGAGAAATTGAGCAAGAAACTGTATGGCCATATTGACTCGTCCTGTCTTCGCGAATGATCATAGAAAATAAAGTTTATGAAATCCCACAACATCGGACACCTGCATGATTCGTGCAAACATATTTCGATGTCTAACCAGGAAAACGGAAAAATACAAAAAATCGACATAGAAAGTCTCTTCTCGAATGGAGGAAACCTGTAAGCATAACCTAATGCAATTTTGGCGATGAACCATGAATGACGAATTACTTCTTAAAATTGTATTATACGACAGTACAAAATCAAGATAAAAAACCTCCGGTTTGTCAAATTCTCCCCACACTTCCCAGGCTCATCCAGTCCGAAATGATTACATGTGACTTTTGGTCTCGGGGTGTCGAGTCGCAAACTTTTCTCGCATGTCTTTTATGTATCGGTAATATCCGAACGATTTAATATGTATAGACACGTATACAAGCTGGAAGTGGCAAGAGAATGAAGCGGAGATGACAGGGTATTTCAGCACTTCCCGGGGGGTCCTCCAGGCCTGTTCGGCTCTTCACTACCCTCGATTTCTCGCGACAGACAGCAGAGGGCGACGTCGAGGTGTGACTGGGAACGAGAGGGCCACTTTTTCTTCAACACGTTGACCAGCGCTGGATGAGGGTCACCCATGGGACTCTGCTACCTCGTATCTCATTTCGCGACACAAGCTTACTTACGGATCCGGATAAAAAAAATAGTATAACGTGCCGGGTGGTCCCTGAGGCGCTGTTCTAATTACTTTTCACCGTGTCTCCAGCCTTTTTATTTGTTCTCGAGTCAGCGACGTCATATACCATTCCGCCAGCATATTCCGCCCTTTTTTCACATATTTATTACATTACAGTATCAGGTGCTCGTTTGCCTCGCCTCTCGATCCTCTTATTGTACATGGCTAGTCACGCGATAAAACAATTTGAAGCAATGAGTTTTATCATCATGGAACTCGCGATTCCGGGTCTGTAGTGGTGATGTCATTAGTCACATTGCTAAGCCCAAATGTTTTGTTATTTTTATGCCGGAGGGTATAATGATTGATGATTACAGCGTTGTAGGAATAGTGAAAGGTTGGAAAATACGTCGGAGGATGAGCCCTACGTGTATGAGAGATCCAATTATCTATTGAAATATGACTCGGTATTCTTACGGGGGTTTCAGTGCAGCTTCGGAGACAATATATTGGCGCAACTCCCCTAGTCGCGAACACGCACCGTTACGCATAATGTATCACTCTCCTTATCAATATTATAACTGTATCGAAAATGGCGCAACGATCGACCACTGAACCTTGAGAGCTTTCGATAATTTTCAATTTACAGGCAACGAGAAAATTAATCTTTATCCCCCTACGTGTTATCGATAACATTATACACGACATATTTAAGGGATCCATAAATATCGTCGAGGTTTCACGTTACTTCTATAGCATAACTGAATTTTTAAATTGATTTTTATTATTTCTCGCGAAGAAAGTTTAGAAATTTGTCATCCAAGTGAAGCAGTGAATCACCATATATCGATCCCATTCGCTCCAGATAAAATTAATCTTTTATGTCCGTAAGGATATAATATTCTATTTTATCACGAGAAACCCAACATTGTCGGTACCTTTCTCAAAGTTGCACGTAGAGTGTGAACGCATATAAGATTTCAAAAAGCCTTGTTTCCTCGCACCGTTTCCTGACGCCTTCATAACGAGGATACGTATCATGTGTTTGCTAGACGAGCAGATGCAAGCCTATCGAATGTCATCATTCGTTCTCGCTTCATTCTGAGGTAGCAAGCGGCTCTATGACATAGAGTGGATATCAAAGTCAACGGGCTTGACTTTATCCATGAAGAAGGTTTTGCGGTTGAGTAGAATGGTTCTCGATCATCCCGAATCCATATGCAGCATATCCCTAACGTATACGTGTACACATTCAATGGAACGGGAGATGCGACCCCTGGGTGATATGAACCTTTCATCCATTGTTACATTCTCCAAGTCTACGTACGTCATCATTACATAGTCTGACACTCTCTCATTGCATCTCTCCCATGAAAAAAATCCTCAATCACATTTTTGTTGTTATCCATAAATTCGTTTCAATATTTTTTGTTTTACCGTTTTTACTACTTTATTCAACAGAATGAATAAAGACATTTTCCATGAAGTCGATAGTAATTTCCGATAAAGTCGTCGGCACCCGATCAATTCTCGATCGCGTCGAGATTTTTATTCACAGTGTAACTCAACATCCTGGAGGAACGGTCGTAAAATCGTTGAGTTATTTACGCGAGTGTATTCTGTGATAGTCGATAAGACGCGTTACGATTCCGCGAACAAATTAATTCATGCTGATGTTATTTATAACGTCGATATTCGAACTAAATGCACAGTCTGTTACTGTGCCTTATAGCTCGTGCCCGAAACGAGAGATCGTCTTCGGCGATTAGCGTTTCTCTTTGACCCTCTCGAAGCACTGATACATTCGAGAAGCCTTTCAGAAGTCCCTCGGGCCGCGCTTCCGACATTCTTCTTCTGCGATACCCACTGCCTTCTGTACACTATGTATACCCAGGAATCCTCTTTTCTCTGTCTTCGCGTTTCTCTTTCCATCTCAACGACGACAACGACGATCGAGGAGTGAGTTACGCGCAGCCGTACCGTAACCAGCCATCCTGTCGAATAAACAAACCGTTGTATACCGGCTATACTAGCCCCAGCATCTTACCAGGTATAAGATACTAGCGTAGAATTTCGAATCCGATAGAACAGGATTGTTAACTGATCGAGCTCGCGGCGCGGTAACTCGCTTCCTCTACCGGGCTTCCTTGAGGCTTCCTTTACCGGGTCGCGGTAGAAGGAACCTTTCTTTCACTCGCATAGCCGATGCTAACCAGGAGTTCCTCGTCCTTTCGAAAAATTCGATAACATCGAAGCGAAAGAGCTAAGGAACTCTTGAAGTTCGACCTCTTTGATCTGAATTCCAAGTTCGATAGGAATAATCGGAGTCGTGAATTTCAACGTGTTCCTTTGGATCGATATTATTATTTTTCTTCACCGAGTCAAGGGAATAACATTTTAAGGATCAAATAGGTACATGAAAATTAACGATTATTAAATTTTTGAGTGAAGATGAACTGGAAGCTCCGAATCGATTTCTATTCTTACATAATGTTACATATTTGCGACAGAACAATCTTCTCGAGTCCTTCTCGCAAGAATTCTTTACATTTCTCATAATTCTCCCGATCGATCTTGCAAAGAGAATAATCCAATGTGAATGTATCCCTTGGGATACCGATCGCTCCTGTGCGCATACATATACGTGTGTCGTGAGCGCCCCGCGGAACGAAGCAAAACTTTCCCTGTACCTTTGGCATTCATAGGTTAGACGGTGAAACGTACGGCCGCGGCGCGCGTGCCCTCGAATTCGTAAAGCTGCTCTGGCCTAATAAATTTTGCGGTAGTAAGTGGAAAGGAAAGAAAGACAAGGAAAACGGTGTGGCTGAAAGAGGAAAGAACATTATCAATTTTGAACGTGGAACTACAACTCCCGCACAGTTGGAACGTGAATCCGAGTGATGCGATTCTGCGCACGGGTTCCCGTTTTCCTGCTGTATTCGGGACAACTACGAGTACGAATAGCTAAAAGGAGAGAAAAAAGAGATTGCAGGCTAGAACGGGATAGCAATGGTCGTAATAGGAAGACTAAAGCAGGCGAGAAAATGAGCAACTCAGTGAGAATTCATTGGTTCTCGCTGGATCTCATGTCCATTTATCCTTTGCCTTTTTTTTAATCAACTTTTCCTATTTCTGCTGTTCTAACACCGGTCATGTTCTCGTCCGGATTCTGCGGGAAATGCGAGGCGTTTCCACTATACGCCCGAACAATGCCGGCTACGCCGAAATATAGCAAGAAGAACCCAGCACCAGTAGCAGCTGTTGTCGTGGACACAAAATTTCTAATATCGTACTTATAACGAGACACAACCGAGCGCAATGACAAGCGGCGCGCGGGTTTGTACTAGTTTATATCTGTAACTGATTCTTTGCCGTTATGCAAGAGCGCAGAGGATTATTAACACAGCCATAGTCGGTCACAGAGTTCACTGGATCGCTTCGAAAGGTAGAGAACTCATGAGGGTTGTGCGTTGGTCCCCTTTTGGGCCCATTCATCTGTGAAGTCTCGTGCCTCCTGCCTCTCGACACATTACCGCAGGATTTTGTCGGATTAGGGAATGATTTACGAGACGCCTAGTCGATATCCTCCGGGGCTGGTGGCTTCAGAAATTTTCTGACATTGCGTTTAGGTCACGTATCGCCGTCGCGTTTGACCGATTCAATTTCAGAATTGGCAGCAGTCGCACGTAACTACTTATCGTTCGGAGTGTTGGGTTTTGGTACCTGGAATTCTACTCGCTCGATGCTAAGTCATCTCCATTCTTGTTCACTCAAAGATTCGTATCGTCCCTGCGGTTGACCACCTGAGCAGTAACGGTGAGAAGAAAAGGGGTGAAATAAATCATTAATCATCTTTACGCTTTTTCACTTTGAGCGGTTTCACGTACGGGGCAGTATGTAGATCGGAGACCGTGAGCAGCACGCGTACGGCAAACTGACATCAACCCGAGCGTACTGCTTTGGTGTAGCTGGAAAAAAAGGAGAAAAAAGGTAACACATTGAGTTTTCTCTGGCCATCGGGGCGAGCCACGAAGACCGCGCATGTGGAGATCGCCTCTTTGTACTTCGTCATACTCGTTGAACGCAAGAGACGTGAGTTAATGTGCGCGTTCTTGCATCGCTTACGCTCTTGGGGACTCTTCGCAGCGTGATATAAAATAAACGTGTCATAGAAACTATGAATAAAGGTTGAACTGCCGATCATGGAGATTATAAAACTGAATAATCAGTTAAGAACACAGTATAAACACCGAGACTGCCACGCCGGAGACTCTTTTTACACCAACCTGACCATTTTTCGTGTATATGGAACAGATGCATTTATAAAGGCGTACGCTGAGAAATATTTTACTGAAATTGAAAGTACGAGTGGTTCTTATGACTAACAAATGGGAATAGACGACCCGCGTATGGTTTAGCGGTTTCGGCACAAACTCTGCTAATTTATGGGGTTAATATGTACGAGTATGCAGTTAAATCCCAAAGCTAATGCGACACATTGACTTCGAGTTATTGACTCCCACGAGATTGTAATCGAGATGCCTAAGGCTATGAGGACTGCAGAGCAAATCTACCTGAAAGCTCTATACATTGTACAGTGTGCACGGAATAGTCGAGACGACAGGCTGTTTCCCATAGACGTTAGGTCGTTGACGGGCCAGGCACTTTCGTCGACTCCCTGACACAGGGTTGATCGCGACAGCCTCGCATAATTTATCGCAATTACGGAGACATGCGGGCTGTGTGGCTTGACTAGGCGCGGAGGCGAAGGAGCTACGGCATGGATCCAGTGTAGCTGATGGCGGTGGTTGTTGAGCCGACGGCTTTAATCCACCACCAAGGGGATCCAGAAAGACGTGATTGGCAGCAGCATACTCCGTTGCTCCAGCGGTATAATCGGAGTCGAAACTGTACTGTGCCACTGCAGACACTACAGTAACTGCGCTTTACAGTGTACCGTTAAACGGCAACTGTGAGATAACGAAGTCAACTTGAAAGAGGAAGGACGAAGAACTGAGAAAGCTGTTGAAAATTGGTGCTGCTCGATAACGCTTGGTAACCGAAGCCCACCGGGAATAATTTGTATACCCATTAGATGTTGTCTTGCCACCTGGCAGCCATACACCACCATCACTTTTCCACCAGAAACTGATGAGTGTCAGCCTAGGAGCACTGAGGCACCCTCATTCTAAGTCTGCCCCTCTCTCGATTGCGTATACTTTCCCATGCATCCTTCTTCTTCGCCTGCTTCTCCATTCCTCTCCAGATCCTACAGACATCCCGATACTATACTTTCCTATACCTACAGTGTCCTCCATTCGTTTGTGTATAGAAATTGCCCGTCACGAGTAACTGTGGGCGCGAATACGAGTCAAGGTGCCTCGACCTGGTCTCATCCTTCCTGTCTCGTTGACGTATGTCTTCCATCGATCACTTTCTCGCAGTCACTTCGCGTAACTGACACACCACCGGAACGTTTCACACGAGATCTTGCGCCTTTACTTTCTGTCTCGTGTTCGTCTTCACCCCTTGTTCGACGTTTCGACATCTCTCGAAGTCGGAGCAAGTCTTCGCGACGTTTTCCACCTAGCACCTTCCTCATTGCAGTATTAAAATTCTGGTCGCGCGAGCTTCTAACAGCAGCTAGCAACAGTACGTAGCAGCCAATGGAAGGACAAGAAAGCTGAGGAAAAGTCGTCGTCGGACCGACTGGATAATGGGGGTAGGAAAGAATGGAAAGGGCAAAAACGTTAGGACGCGTGCATGGACTACAGCAACCACTCTCGGAATACGAAAAAATTCTTGTGGATACTATGCTGGAGTATCAATTGCTCTTCGCGCCAGCACTCACCAACGGAAAGTACCAATATGTTTATCGAAAGATCAACGCGTCCCTGTCTCTTCTAAGCTGCAGACTATTTCTTTCTCCCTCTATATATTTTATCATAGGATCCTTCGAACTGATCTCTGAAAGACACGTGCATTGAGTCCACAAGTGGCGGTTTTGCTGAATTTCAGATGAGGTACACGAGTCCTCTGACTTGTCCATTATCGTCTAAGAAGAATGCCACTCTCATCTCATCGTTCCATTCTCTTGGGTTACTTCAGAAGATAGCGGTCACGAATGTTTGATAGGAAAGGGCCTCCTTTTCTTGTCGCATCGTACACCTATTGCTTATACCACGTTTTCCGTTCTATCGTGTTAGTCTTTGTCTTGAATTGGATAGACCTTGCAAATGGGAACCAGACTTCTCGCCTCACAACGCTCGGAGGAACCGGACAATGCACAGCACTCCCTTTTGCAATCGAATCACTGTTCAATTCAATTCTTCAGCATGGACTGTTTGAGTGTTCAGGAGAGCGGCGACGGTTTACACAGTTGCGTACAGCATTGTACTGCCCCTGAGGTATCCTTTCGTTATTTTTCTCAATCACGCAAACGTAGTGGACTAAAACAGTAATTTCGTAAAGTGGTTTCGAAGATTTTGGAAGTTTCCTGAGGCATTGAAGAAAACATCTTCATTATCGGTCGGTTCAGTGCACACAGTCTTGCGGCCTTACGGCAACTTGATCGGCGAATTCATGTAAAATAAACGATGTACGATGTACACTATAGCGACGCGATTATTTTTTCGGGCTCCTGTCCTCTTTACACCGAACCAACACCAGCTCGATGTTGATACAGCTTGCAAGTCAGGATCCCCGTTGTATAATTTCTATTACAACCATCACGAGTAACGGCTATATGTGGACTTCCCAAATTTTATGTACAAAGAACACCCGGTGCATTTATTATCACACCTTTCGTCGCATCGTTTGACTGCTTATTTAGCGCGACATAATTTTGGCAACTAAAATATGATATAGAGGAACGTTGGGCAAAACGGGTAAGCAAAAGCAATCTGGTAACCTCACAGCCAGGTTGGATTTAATTTTTCGAAATGATTTCTTACGTGATTAACGACTATACCGTAATGTTTGATCTCAGCATAATGTATTAAAACGCACCAGTTTACTCTATCTGACATTATTATAACAATCTGAAAAACAGGGCAATTTATCTGGACCAACCTCACAATTCCTGAGCAGTTGAAGGAATTACGAGTTTCGCCATATGTATGCAGTATTTGTTTGTTGCTTCGGTTAGCTCGAGCCATCAGAGAACAGGCTGGCCGCTGTAGTCGCGGACTTATAAGTTCGTTGGTGCCTTTGACTCTCTTGGGATTATCCGCTCGGCGCCTTCCTATTTCGGCTAGCTGAGCTGGTACCGGAGGCAACGACAATCCCCAACAGCCCCCGTAGTAGTAAGCACCGGGACCATCTGCCCATACACCATTGACGATTTATTTGTATTACTTTGTTCGTCGTTCGTGGTGAAGCCGATCCTCCCAGTGTGTGTGTTAAGGGTTGGCGGCGTACGACGTGAGAGATACTCCGGCCAAACCTTGAAGGATTCTCGCAGGAACACCACGGAAAACTTAGTCCTAAACGAATATCCTCAGTTATCACTAACGAATGTACATAGCCCAATTTTATTCGTGATATTGACTTCGCACGCTTATTTTCTGTACTAATGCTACAGGTGTGTAAGTGCCCTCTTTGACTATTTTTACGGGATATTTCTGCATGCCTTTTTGGGCATGGGAATCAAAGAATTCATTACTTGTTTGGATACACGTAAATATGCTCGTCCTTGCATACAGATAATTATAATTTTAGTCACGAAATGTCACTGATATCCAAAAACAAGGATAACTACCTTTTTTTTCTCCACGTCGATAAGACTCGGATAAGCGACGCAAAACCAGCAACACGAGCTTTTCGCCAACGATAAGTAAGTAAGAGAGACGAAGTGACTGGTTTCCGAGAGGAAAGCATAAGAGATTTCAGTCCCCCTTTTCCAGAGCTGTACGTTTTTATGAGATAAATCCATTTCGCGGTCAGATTTCGCTTTCATCTGTACGCCGAGAGGATAATGGCTGTATTCCCAGACGACTAAACCACGGACCCGGTATACTCGCTCTGCGGTTCGCGCTCGCGTCGGATATATTCTCTTCACTTGCGGAGAATGCGTGCTCGAGCGAGCGAAAGCTTGCTTCGACATGCCATACAACACTCTGTGTTACGTATCCTTCTTTCTGGAACCTGTAAGGGAAAAACTTGTGGTGGATGGTGCTGCTCTGAGTTGTCTAAAACTTTTACTTCGTAATGCGGCGAAAGATGATAAAGATCAAAGGATTCCGCGGGTTGATGCTCTTACCATGTTACCTTTGGTCATGCTTCCCTCTTTTCAACCACCCTCTTTCGACACTGGTCTCCCTCTTCAAGAGCATCAATACAGATTTTACAGTACTCCCCCGATTCTGTATTTTTTTTTCCTTTCAGTGTCCACGATACTAAAATCAATTGGTTGTTTCTGCGACTCAAGTACACGATACATTAGAACTGGTAAAAGTGGTGAATAAATGAGTGGTCAAATGAAACGAGTGAATAATCCACTCCGAGACGCGAGATGGACACCATGTGGTCGGCGTGAACAAGGTACACAGTGCAATGAACACGTGTATTGCATGTTCCTCTGTATATGCAGTACGCACAGGTTTCCCGAGTTAGTTGGGGGATCCAGGCGCCAGTTCTATAGTTCCGGCTTGTAGGATCATGTGGTCGACAGACCTCGCTGCTTGCCGCCAGTTTCAGCAGTTCGAACCTCCACACCTCCGCAGCTTTAGATCCTTACTTGTAAAAACAATATTCTGTCAATACTCGTGAGGACTCCTGACGGAGATCCTATGTTGTTTCAGAAAATTCGACGGTCTGTGCCGGTGCGTCCTTGGAGGATAGGGGGACTTCCGAAAGTTTGTGGTCTAACGCGTCCAACAATAGTGTGTTTGGATTTGTGGTTGAAGAGCAGATGAGCGACTAGTGGAAACTCCATTGGCTTATCCACTGGAAAGAAAAACACTGAAAATCACCGGGAATGGCATACGACTAAAATAAATCATTTATAATTTATCTTGGTACTTCAGGGAGGAAATTAATTGATAATTGGAGAGAAGAACCTCTGCAGATTCAATGCACCAGTGCTGGGAGCCTGTTAGATTTCTGTATTGTTTCGACAATGAATTTCTTTACGATAGCATAAATCCTCGTGTTGTGACAGTGAGTGCGGGCCACATTCAGGGGGGGGGGGAGGTTAAGCCCGCTCACACTCTCGCGCTCGCGCGTATGGGCATCGCCGGAAGTTTAAACGTTTTGACGAGAAATGGAAGGAGTGTGGTGTTCGCTATACGTATGCAGTAATAAAAACACGTTCGAGCATTAAATGTACCGACGTGTATAACATATTGTTCTCGTTACAGGAGTTAACGCTCGTGGACGAGGTTGGAAAATGTACAATATTACGACAACAGAGACGAAAAGAGAGAGAGAGAGAGAGAGAAAGAGAGAGAGAGAGAGAGAGAGAGAGAGAGAGAGAGAGAGAGAGAGAGAGGGGGGGGGGGGGGGGGGGGGGGGGGGGGGGGGGGGGGGGGGGGGGGGGGGGGGGGGGGGGGGGGGGGGGGGGGGGGGGGGGGGGGGGGGGGGGGGGGGGGGGGGGGGGGGGAGGGAGAGGAAAGCTAGAATAGACCTCACGGAGGAACGAGACTCGCACCGGTGACATTCTCTATAAGGTATCTGTTGGTAAGCCCCGGCCATTATACGATGTTACTAGAGTGCGTAGCCGGTATGGTTTTACGGAGTATAAGGACGTCGACGACGAGGCAGCTAACAGTTTATGTACGGGACGTAAAGTCCTGCCTGCCTACCTACCTACCAAGTCGCACAGCAAGGCCGTAAGATCGCACTGTACGCAACAACGATTCACACGCATCCTGTATATCTATATTCCCGCTCGTGCCACTCCTCGCTCGAGCTAATGTCAATTTACGCTGGTATTACCAGAATAGCCTTTTCCGATACGCCCACGCTTTGGCGTTTAATAGCTCGGACAGCCGTATTCCTCCTTGTATTGTTTTTTCCCTTTCATTGTGCAGTATCGATATCCTGAAAAAACTTTCCGCGAACCACCTTTATGTGGAATCGATACCGCACGCAAAAATATTCCAAACAGTTTTTTGTTGTTGGAACGAATGCTGAACGAGAATTGAAACTTTTCTGTCCCTCCGCGTATCAGGTGGAAGTTTTTTTTGTCCCCTGTATCAGTATCGGATACACTAGCGGGGTGACAGGCATTCTTCCGATTTCGGTCGTTCGGCTGCTGGTGAACGAGTTCGGGTGCAGGAAAGCGAGTAGAACCTGCAGGCTATATCAACGCGCAGTAACATTCTGACGCGTCGCTCCCGCCCGTGTGTTCCCCGTCCCGGTCTCTGTACCGAACTGGGCGTAATTCCGGTACGGATGCAACGTAGGCGATAAATTACAGAGAAACTCACACCCACTGCCCGCATCGGAGACTGCTAACACTCTATGGTAAACCGTTGGATGCCTGTTTCTCACCCTCTTCTCTATCTCTCTCTGTACATCCACATACGCAGGTTGATATCGTTTCAACGGGGTACGTACCGCAATCGATGCACATCGAGTGCGATATAGTGACAACAAATCAATCTCACGTGTATAACACTTAATTTTCCAACGTGATATACCACAAAGTACAAGAATTTTCGGAAAACGACGTGAATGGTAAAAATTGTGGAATCATAGGGTTTTTTTGTCACCCGGTCGTTTTTATACGGTATTGTATCGATAATATATCGTGTAATAAAAACTTGCAAAATTACCCTATGTATGTTACCTACACAAGGGAAACATCTGTGTTCATGCGCATTCCACACGGCCTTGTGAATTTGAGCCATCATTTTGCACACCGATTGTGTATGATCGAGAGCAAATGCTAAGCCATAAATTATTGGCACAAACGGCGTGAACGCAATCAAGATGTTAATCAACCGATTGCACTGGATCTTCGCTTCAGACTCGAGCGAACGACGTTTTAATTATTCTTTCAGTCGTCAGATTAATCGTTCTCACTTACAGCCTACGCGGGATGTAGGCCTACATTATTCATACGTTAAGCTCATTCCTCATGAGAAAGTTTTTTTTTGTTTTTTTTTTTCGTTAGGCATAAAAATGCTGGGGTGCCACGAGAACTCTTACTCGTTTCCTCCTGACTGCTGAGTCTGCACCGTGTAGTCAAATGGGGATCTAGACCATGATATTATGTGTAGCGTACTGTGCGGGAGCGTCTGACCGGGCCTTTATCATTAATTCATTCTACGAATAAGCGGTCAACCCATCAGGATCCAATGATCGATGAAGGGTGTTCGCCAAATTTTTTAGCCTATGTTATTTTGTTCCAATTGTTTCGTTGCTTTTTGCTCACTTGCTTTCTCTTGCTTTCGCCAATTATTGATGGTCGATAAATGAACGAGAGGTTGAAAAGGTTCATGAAGATTGTACCCACTTTCACTGTACTGTCTCATCACAGTGAATAGACTATGAATGTACGTGGTGGGACCAACGATAACGCAAGTCGCTCTTGGTGCGCATTGCAGACTGTACACCCTTGTCGGCGGGTCATGAACTGCAGAGAGTCGCGAGACGGCTGTTTTGAGGGTGAAGTTAACACCGTCCAAATGATTAATGACCATGGAAGGGGGTATGATGGGGTTCCTCCGTCTCTCTCGTCGCGCGGTGATGTTACCCGCGGGGACATCAATCTAGGCGACTCTAGAGCACACACAGCACCCGCAGAAAAAGGCGTCCTGGGCAGCGTCAGAAGCAACACCATCAGTACCAGCTTGAATCCTGGCGAAACGCTCGAGCGCCACGAGGCGGAGCCTTATAAGCCGCCCCTCCACTTATCTAGGACCTTCTATCATCCCTGCACGACACACCGAGCACACTTGCCACCTCGTTTATTGCCTCTTCTATGTTCGGCGAACTACATCAGCTGTCCTCGAAAGTGTCTCTTGAGCTACTGAGATATATAGAAAATGGATATAAAAGAGCTCCAACGACGTTGGGAAAAGAGGAACCACACTTTTTCGTTTCCAATTCCGGCCGAAGTTTCGATAAACAATTTTCCACAGAAACCGTGGGGTAGGTCGAAGCAAATATTAGCGTTTTACAACACAAAATAAGTGACAACTAACTGTTATTAAGAAGCGAATGAAAAAAAAAAGTTGATACACCCGGTATCAGCGGGTATACCCGAGATTCATAGAACGGCTCTTGAACCCGAACCGCGTTTTTTCATTTTCAGGCGAATTGCTAGTCCTGGCTTCCTTTCTCCGGAAGTGAAACCACATCTGATCTCCACTGCCTTTGCGACTGCTGCCGCAAGCAAAAGGGATGACTGAGAGTGCAAAGCCCGGGAACGGTGAGTAGAAAAGTGAAAAAAAGACGATCTGTCGCTCGGCATGCCGCATTTCCTCGCGAAAGTGATCTAGAAGCTCTAGGAGTGAGTGCTCTTTTAATTAAGAAGCTGCCAAACTTATGTACATATTTAATGAAACGCCCGTTCGCGTCGCGAGGTAATTTCCGAGCGGGCTGAAGAGAGTGGGATAGATAGTAGAGCACAGCGTACTTCGACTTAATGGGGATTCCCCGCCCAGCGAATAATCCACCCCCGCCGCGGTGACTGCTTCGCTACTATCCTTCTATCTGCCTCCTCTTCTACTACGAAGACTTGTATCTGCTCCCTATCGGTTTGATGGCCTGACTCACTTTTGGGCCACCAATGTAAGGGGTAAGGAGTACGAGGTGAAAAAAAAAATCAAAATCCTTTTCAAGGTATTCGTGTGATATTAATGAAGTCCAAAAACCCAAGGAAATAGAGTGAAAATATACTGTAAGAAAGAGGGGAGGTTGCAGGCACATCTACACGACGAATGTTAATTCATTTATGCACATCACATACAAATGAAAATGATTCGCATTCATCGTGACCATTTTTTTTTGTTCTCTTCCTTCTGCTGTACCCTCGACTCTTCGTCCAGCAATCGCTCAGCCATTCGATCGTTCATCATTCGCGCAATTTCCTCCAAGGATTTTCTCTGCTTTTATTTTCCTCCTTATCTTATCGTGTTCAACAAAATATTCCTTCAACTAAAAATAGGTCAGACACGACCGACATGCACCGCGTTCATACATTATCCGAGCTCAGAGATTGATCTCTCCCATACATTTTTTCCACAATTATTCAGCGATTACTTGAAGATCGTTCATCATACGCACAATTTTCTATACAAGACGGGCTGATTTTTTGTACCCTCCGTACTTTCACGTTCAGCGAAAACGGATCATGGGTGTTACAGTGTAGAATCAAGCGTCACGTTCCAATGGTGGCTGTGACGTGCGAGGAACAGCAAGCCAACTGCGCTTTGTGTGTTTTTTTCTCTCCCTGGCGCCATAATTGATCGTTCATTCCACGCCCGAATGATTTATACCATTATTATGCCGTGGAAACATTAATTGTTGAGCAAACATAGCGGAAACACGTCGGAAGCATGCGAAAAGATAATCGTAGGCTTGAACGACGAGACCGCAGTGTGTTTCTCATCCTTATGCTGCTCCTCTAGAGCCTCCGTCCCGGTACATCGTACTTTACCTGTACTACTCTCTCTATACGTGTTCTCCCGCGTTTGTAAGTTGGTGCATTTCTTTTGTGTGTGGCAGCAACAGAGAAGAGTAGAGGGATCGTTAATCATCCGAAAAACCGCGTGCACAGCGAGGGCAAATTTCTCGGAGCGAATGCCACGTCATCCCAGGCAAGTAAGCGAGCTAAACGTGGATAGTCAGCGTACTTGAATATACATATCCTAAACGTCATGCTATAATATAAAAAATATATTGTCATTGAGTAATACATTATCAATATAATTTTTACACTGACCACCAGAATAAGGACCCTCGAGAACAGTTTAACACTGGTAGTGGTTAAAAAAAAAATATATATATATATATGTATTTTTATTTACTTCTGATGCGAGCTTCCGTATCAAATATTGAGGCAAAACGTAAACAGAAAAAACCGATAAAAGTACCAAAGATCCTTTGGTATTTACGAGATTTTTCTCAATAGGATCTGTTCGATTGTCATGATAATCTCATCCTCGAAAATCATCAAATGTGAATGTTCTGAACACTTTGATGAGACAACCGTGTACATCACTGCATCTCTTTGCACCGGGGCAGGTTGGGTGGGTGTTACAGCTACCAGCACATTGTATATCGAACGAAGAGCCGGGCGCGACGACCGCTCGAGGATCGATACGATACTATGGTATACGCTGATACTATGTAGGTTTCTGCACTGTGCATGCCCAACGCTAGGATACAGGGTGAGAGACGCTAGCAGGGGAGGACGCATTAACGGTAGTTTACGATTATAGGATAGCACTGAGAGCAATACTCCATTCTTAAGGATTCCCAAAGCCCCCCTCCCCCCCTCCCCCCCCCTACCCCAATCTTTGCAACGATGTGAGATATCGCGGTTGGCTTGCTAGAGCGCAAGCTTCGAACCTGAGTGTCCGATACCCTATCTATAGAATGCAGGGTATATCTATTACTCGCGAAAATCGCGGTCGTATTTTATTATACATATATGTATCGACGGTTTGAAGTCAAAAGGGCGTATGAACTTTGTATATGCATAGCCTGTATGCCCTTCTGGCGTTAGATCATCGATATGTATATATATATATACACACAGGTGCTCCTTCGTGTCTCTTCCCTTTCGTACTGTTAGGGAAGATGTAACGGGCTGATAAAAAATGGAAAGCTCGGCGATACTGTAAATTATAATGCAAATTTTTCATTTAAATTCACTACTATTGATGGCCTTGTCAGCTTGAAATTGCATCTGTAAGATTCCGCCTCGCGGCGAAAATATCGAGGAGAATGTTTTATGTT
The DNA here is from genome assembly GCA_030522725.1 of Ichneumoninae sp. B BG-2022a. Taxonomy (NCBI): domain Eukaryota; kingdom Metazoa; phylum Arthropoda; class Insecta; order Hymenoptera; family Ichneumonidae; species Ichneumoninae sp. B BG-2022a. Next base: position 55,359 of record JAPYZD010000194.1, on the reverse strand, counting down.
TGGATTTTCAAAACTCCTCGATTAAAAAAATGTTCAACCGCGAAAAGAAAGACGATAATCAAGCATGATAATCAATGTGTCGCCGCAGACGGGACAATGGTTTTAATAATATTCATATTAACAGTATTGCACGGAGCGATTTCAAGTGATCTCGAGAAAATGAAAAAAGTTCTTTCCCGTATCTATCTGCTTAATTTTTGTAACTGTCTATCTACTAAATTTTCTAGCTATGTCCGATGAATTCAAATTTTAATGGTCGGTCCGTTTGCCGCCGACAAAGAAATATGTTAATTCTCGTTGAAGAGACAAACGCCGAAATCACTCTGTAGTGAATGTACTTAAGTGCTCAGACAGACATACCTTATACCTTATACGTATTTTGTATTATGACAACATAAGTATCTCTGGCCTGTCGAAGTACATCAGCAATTCACTCTACCTATCAATCGTGTTATTATATTGGTATTATTCTTTTTAGTTTCGTTTGAAAATACATAGTTAGCTGTCAATGCGCGATGTTGTTACATTTGTTCTCATCGCTAATTAAAACCCCCCGTCGAAACAAAAATATATGTATATATGCATATATATATCGATCGTTCGCGCGATCTTTTCTCGTTGGGGCGCGTTGCGCCGAGAGGACTTGGTGCGTAATATCGAGTGCTCGCACTGCCACTGCCTGCTCCCGTCGTTAATTGGTAAACTCGGCTGTTGGTTCGGTTCGTGCGTACTAATGAGAATTTGAGTAATGACTCTCGAGTCTCATCCTCCGCTCACCATTTCGCTCACTCTCACCAGAAGCTTGTGACTGACCGTGCGCGCGTTCGCGAAACGAAATATTTGCTGGTTTCGAGAGTCCCTATCTCACTCTCGTTATGCCGCTGCTCTTGCTTGCGGCTTCCACAGTGCTCTGCAAGGCTGTCATATATCAAAGCCAGAGCGAAATGTGGATCGATAATTCTCGTTGCTTGTTGCGGTAAACGAATGTCACTCTCGAAGACAGAGAATGAATAGGTTTCTAACTGGTGTTCTATACGTTCACTAATAGGACAAGTTGCTAACGCCGAGTGTTCGGTTTCACTTCTCTGTCCTTGCTCTAACGCCGAAGGGGTGTGTATCATCCATGCTCGTATACAGCCGATACGCCTGCGGAACTTCAAATTATCGCTCCGTTCTCCGTCTAATGCACGAGAGCACCGGTGGAAAAACCTAGCTGATTCTGCAGATCTTCCAACGAAGTTTTGTGCACGAATCCTCCCGCTCAACGTTTCATTCATGTGTAACAAAATGTAACAATTCAACCTCGCGCTGAACGTTTCGATGCGCCAGCTAGTTCACGCCACTAGTACAAGGTGGTCACCGATCCAAGTACTTACCGCAGACAATTCGGTTGCACGCTAGGGATCACCGTCCACCAACCGACTGGGGAGCGGACATCAAAAGCGCAACCACTGCTGTCGATCGCAGATACTCTTCTCGGAACGACACCACTGGCGCCATCTCGCTGAACAGCCTCCAAGCCAGTATGCATTCGGTATCGATTGAATCACATTCCGGACGGTTAGATTTCTTCTTACCTTTCCAGAAATTGCCCGAAATCCCAAAAAATACGGGCAGCCGATATAGCAGTAAACTTCATACAATTTACCAACGGCTCGAGGAACAGTTTCCATTTTCTTTCCGATGCACCGAATCAATGCAACTCTCAATCGACACGTACAAATTTTGATCCTATTCATCCAGGTGGTTAAACCCCCCCTGGATATTTAAGCCGTTTCGCCCAAACCTCGCCTTAGTTTCCTCAGATTTCGTTAAAATCCATCCCCACCTTGAATTCCGTCTCCTTCACGAGGAAACGATAAAAGAAGCTTTATTGCTCCTGCCGCATTGAGGTAGTGAATTGGCCGGTACTCTCCAGAGCTCCTTTCCCCTCTGCCTCTTCCATGTTCTCGAAGATTGTACGTCAGTCAACGTTGGTCGTATCTCGAAGGAACAGACCGAGAGTTCTTCGTCGCGTATGAAAATTTCGAATAGCTCGTATATACGATAGCGCAGGGGCATGAATTTTGAACGGTGAAGAAGGGGGGTTGGCACAGCAGCGGGCATTCATAGAGAACGGTAAAAGAGGAATGAAGAGTGTGAGGAAAAAGCTCTTTTCGCACTCCATGGGGGGAGACGGTTTCGGAAGGCGGATAGAATTATTTACGGCTTATTCATTCCACGAGCGAGTGAGACCGAGTTACGTTAAAAGTTCTCGCGATATATCGCACCTGCCACCGCCCTTATTGTCTATGCAAATCCTTATTTCAAGTCTGTTATAAATACCTCTTGCATCCCTTGAGATTGGAGAAATCGAGTTCAAACAATCGTGGCCGTGAAGGCACATCGAAACGGATGTGCCTTCGTTCTTGTTTTATCAAAATTTGGATCGAAGGAATATCCTAGGTTCACTACGACATTTTTAAATTGACCGTTTACCATGAACTAATTTGTATACCACAGTGCTTAAGGCCTGCGTTTCATATTATAGGATAAAAGCGGTGAATAAGGCCAAAACCGATTATGTGGGGACTGGGATATATTCGCCACTTTGCTTATATCCCTATTATATTAAATTTTACGTTTACATTTAATATTTATATATTGAAAATATAAATTGCTATATGTTTCCAGAAATACATTCCCAAATATACAATTTTTCTACAAATATATATTTTTCGATACATGCCCACATATGAGTTATTTCCATGTTGGTACCGAGCGCAAGACAACGAAGAATTTTTATTGTCTTTCTATTCTCAATTTCTATTCCACCCGGACAAAACACCCCCGTTATGCTGCGCTCCACCAACGGAGACTCGTACCTTTCCATCCGTTCAGCGCGCTGTATTACCGCGACGTGCTGCGCAGTTTCTCCGGCTGCAATCTTATTTTTCCTGGTTTCACTCGTCGAGGAATTTTCCCCCGTACCCACCTACTCAACTGCATACATAGAACCTCTCTAACATCTTCAACCCTCCTGCTCTTAATTTATTTGAATTTAAATTTAACAAGAAAAGCCGTGGGTCGTGGCTGCTTGCCCCGTGCTTCCTCCTTGTGTCAATTTTCAGCCGTACCCCTACACGCAAAGCGAAGGATGAAATCGAGGTAGAAAGTGAACGGAACGAGAGAGTAGCCGGTTTCGGGCGGCAATTGAAAGCATTGAATGGACCAACCGAAAAAAGACACCCTCGTGCACATGCAGCCACACCGCGCCGCGTCTTATATAGCTGCACGGTATATTCTTACAATAAGCGGAAAAGTTCTAGTCTTCCTCTTACTTCCGTATACGTGAAATAGAGATGGAAAGAACCACCGTGAACCCTCTAGGTCGAATATATTTCATGAATTTTATACGCACTCGTACGCCTTGGAGATGGAAATTTGGGAGCCGAGCGGAATCGAAGGGGCGACAGGGGTGGAAACACATAACACCCTTCCCCGACAGTCCCATCTATTCTCTATACTCTGATACCCGGGTTTTTATAGCCCGGTTACTTATTACAGAGGTATCCAAAAATCCCTTCGGAGCTTGGAAAAGCTTCGCACGCGATTTGAGCACGTCCGACCTCAGGGCTGGCAGAATGTATGGAACGGATGCTTATACCGTACAGTGGTAAGAAAATAGAAATACGCGGTCGGTCGGGATTCAGTTATTTCAGTTACGTTCACCAACTCTCATGCTCTTGTAGAAGCGGTCGACCTTGCTTCGCGTAATATCATTAGAACCAATCATCGCGGAAAAACTATCGAGATAATACTTATATTTCTTTCAGAGTTCCAATATTACAGATTTCCAAAGTTGAGCAGTTAACAGTACTGTAAAACTCGCAGGTGCGCTCTTACTATGGAAAATTTACGATTCGAAGCGTATCTCGTACCACGGTCTGATACAATATGTTCGACCTTGATTTTAGCTGTGCAAAAGAACATATGGCACATTTATTTTGCACAACTTTATGTGTGTAATTACCTATCGGTAGTCTGAAGAATCTTTTTGTCAATGACGATAAAAATAATTTAATTTACCTTGAATCTAACATCCCTCGAATGAAGACCGAGATTTTTAAAAATCTGGATATAAGTCAATTTAAATTCCTCTTGGCGAAGAGTTTTATCGATACAAAGCCTTACGCGCAATTCAATTTCGCGACGAACGTTACGGCAAAGCTTACTTAATCGGTACTGCAGTCTAGACCCGTTCTAGCTGATGCTGTCATGCGTCAATCGTGTTGCCCGACCCGAGACATTACGTAACCATGAAACAAGTTACAAGTGTTTCATTAATCAAGTTAGAGGAACAACTTTGGAGCCAACTTGCTCGACGAGATGACATTCGAGGTTCTGTATACAGGGATCCACCTCTCTACAGCGTCTAACACGCACTGTCTTTGGGCAATACGGTAAGTGAGTAGTACGAGCGAAGAAATAGAGGTGGAAAGAGGTATGCAGGCGGGATGAGAGATGAGAATTGAAACGGTGAGAGTCGGAACAGGAACGTCTTAAACAGCGATTGAAGGAGGTGGCCACGTAGAGTCAAGTACTGTGTGTGTTACACACTCGGTTGAACGAAAGAGTGACACGCTTGAACGAGAAGGATAGAAGTACGAGAGGCAACTTCCATGGGTACTCCGATCTCTAAGTATGGCTGGGTGACTCCTATATGCAAGCCTTCGAGACGCTCGTCTTTGGCACCCTCCTTGACGAGGTCGACCTCCTTCGTCACTCGCTTCCTCGCTCCGTCGCAAGCGCGACAAGACTCCCATGCATAAATATACATACTAACGGTGTGTACACGAAATTTCAACGTTTTGCAGGTATAAACGAAAAATCTCTACTACGGGCGCTCTATCGAAGAGATTGTGAGAAATAGGAAAGAAAATGCCGTGCGTTTCAATAAATCAGGGTTTTATTCGGGCAGGCGACGAAAGATTCTGTCATTCGGATTTTAGCATCGTCAACTATGGAGCAGCATATTCGAGTCGAGGATTTAAATAAAAGTGTCAGCTGGAATAAATGTGAAATTGTTCTAGTGATACGACGTGATAATCCATTGGCCGATCATTCACAATACTTTGGATTACTTTAAATTACTATTTTTTTGTGATTTTATTTTTAGTGGAAACAAACTGTTGAACCGAGCTAACTCTAGTAGGCGATTGTCGATGGGCAGTGATGTCGCATTCCACATTTTCGACACCTCGTCGTTAAATTTTCATTTTTTATTTCCCATTTGGTTGTTCAGTATTATGTTTGAAGCATTAGTGGGCATCTATGGTGTATGTAGGATTGATATTCTGTTCCGCAGAGGTGATGAAATCGATCTCTATTCGCATGTGCCTGGTTGGCTGTCGGAGTCGTATTGAACGAAATGGCAACGGGGCGAAATCGACTATGAAAAAATGCCAGGGAGATATGGATAGGGCAAGATCGATCGGCGGTGCGCAGGGTGCGCCTGGGCTATCGTCGATTTCAATCTCGGCGATCGCCCGGGATATTTCACTCGTTTCATCCTGCTATATCGCTGCGTACGGAAAGAAAAGCTTTGGCCTACATACTAGTCGCTTATGGATATACCGTGGCATCGAGCGAGAAAAGCTTTCGCCGGCTTTTGGATGGAGACTCACGTACGTTTCTGTTGCCGAATGGTTCGCCGCAATATAGTGTATGAAACGATACTGATAGCTTCGTAGACCATGTTGCACTGCAACTCAGGTGTATGGAGTACACAAAGGAAGTCCCTGCGGAAGGCGAATGGCAGATTGTGCAAGGTGACTAACTTAAAATATTTACGCCGACTCGTCTGAAAAGGAATAAATATCGTATATGCTGCCACGGGTGCTGGATTTAATAGATCTATAGATCACAGTAAATTAAGAAAAGGATTCGCAAGGGAATCGGATATGGGAAAGCTATTTCAAAAACGACCATAAGGTACAGAGTTTAGGTTTTGCGTCCTAACTAATCAATAAGTTCGGTCGGGTCTATTATTACGGTAGTAGAACAGAATCTCAAGTATCTGATCAACGATTAACATAAACTTTGGGTCCGTCTGATCCCCTATACGAAACTTATAATGCTAACGCATTCCTATGCAAAGTTTTTATGTTTTTTCTATAATATGCAACCCCGAATATGATAGTTGCCGCGCATGCCTCACGTTCGAGGTGGAAATGTGCCGTAACTAGAAGAACGCACATTGCTAGCTTCACACTAGTCGTTCTTCGGTCGGCGAAGGTACCTGGAATGAAGCTGACACAGGAAAGCGGGTAAAAGACGTTGCGTGATACAATGTATTTGGAGTGGACCCGGAATGCACTGGAGCGAACCCGAGCCAAATTCATCGTCTTCGAATAATATGCATCTACGGAATAGAGAATAGGTTCCAATTCTTTAGCGACAAAATTTTTCGTCGGGCCAATATGTTGGGTCCGACACAACATATGGGGGTCGGGCGAATATCAACTTGAACGCCGGTCGTGTACAAGACCCTTGGCAACCTGTGCGGTCACGTAGCCATGCCGATGATTAAATCTCAGATAGGATACTGCGCGCGAACCCTCTTCGGGGAATGCAAAAGTTGATACAATGATTCAAATAACAGTTCGTCAGTTTCAGAATGATCTAGAGTCGGATGGTATTAAATGAAATTTTTTATTCAAGCCGAAGTGCTTAACGGTAGTACATTTCGTAGTAAGAGGTTATTTAAACAAAGTAGGATCGTCATCCATGTACTTACTAAAGTACGACGATCGTACTAAATGTAATGAAGTATACTGCAATTTATAAAAAGTCACTCTGACGTTTCTCCCGTTCTCCGCGAGCCTTGTCGACGTCGCCCACCGCCGTAGACGTAGTACGAACTAATTGCTAATTAGTCAACGAGCGACGGGGAAAGGGGTCCAACGGAGCAATTAATCATCGCTTGACCCAGCGTGCCGCTCGTCGACCCGCGTTGCTCAGCCCGTGCTCGTGCCGTTACTACTGGCATCCAAAGGCGGGGCCGGCTCCGTGGTAAGAGTTCACTACCTCACTTTGCTGTTGCTCCACTGCTACCGGATGTTTACGTCTATTCAACCCGCGTTCATCCGTTAATGAAGTCCCGTGTCAGAGCGCCAGCAAGTCCATTTTCATCCCTTGCCTATACTTTCGTTTACCCGGTCAACCTTTCCCTCACACGCTCACACTTCGCCTGGCCCCACCAATTCTCACAGAATGGCATGCGCGAATCATAATTACTATATTCTCGCGCATACCCTCCCTGATGTGGAAATTGCTCGCACATGCGAATTGTAGGCACGTCGGAATGCGAGATTATGGTGGCTGGATGTGGCGGGAGGAAGTGGAAACGGAACATAGTTTGGAAGCGAGGGGTTTACCGAGCTGGCTATTTCGGGATGGAAAACCCATTCCAAACGATACACACGGAATCTCCACAACGGCAATGCCGTTAATGCCTCCCCTCACCCTTAGTCACTCTGCAGTATCGCATAATAACGATTTTCCACGTTTTATCATTTCAATCCTCACGCTATGTATGTATCCGCATCTATGTCCATCTCCTTTCAGCCCAGTAGGCGCATTCACCTATCGAATCTCTGTCTCCTTTTGTCGCGTCCACTATTTCTGCTTTCACCGTCTCATTTGCACACTGTCCCCGGGACCGTTTCCATTCCCTTTTCACTGTCTGTCTCGCCACGTAGCTGTTCGCTTTTATCCAACAGCGTCGCGGCCCCGACGGCCAGGGTGTGATGATGATGCTGCTGGTGCCGGAGCACGCTTTTCCGCTCGCTGGTGCAAAATAGCGAGAGCATCGGGCTTGGTCGGACGAGCGGAAGCGCAGAAGGGACGGCAGACGCGCCCACCAACGTCGGTCCAACAGCCACACAAACATCCCTTCTCGTTTGGACTCGTGTCGGTGTGACGGTTAACACCCTCGGCTTCTCGTGTATGTATGCATGCTACAGCTACAGGTACAATGTGTTCATACATAGTAAATGTATCGGGGGTCGTGGTGTTCTGGTGTAAATATGGAGCATAGCGAGAATTCGTAATATTGCCATTTACGGTATCTTTGGCGCCGCGATTACCTGCAATATTGCCATGAAATTGTTGTTAATGCTCGAAGAGTTATGCAAAAATTTCGAAGGAAAGGGCGGGGCAGAGCGGAACTCAGGTTCCAAACGCACATCTGCAATGGGTTCCTCTTACCACTGGGTTCTTTTTTGCCTCGCCCTTCCCTTCTTTGAACGAGCAGAAGTGCCAAGATTATTTCAGTGACGTTTTTAATATTACGTTTGTAATATGGAAGAGAGCAGGGAAGCTATTCAAATCTCAATATTTGAGGAGCTCTTTACACCTATTGTATGTACGCGATCAACCGACGAATGCGTATTATGCTTTTGGCCTCTAGTGGTAATCAGTTATGGTAGTCGTAGCGTACGCAACATGCGATCTCTATATTCGATTGAGCTTAGGGCTGGGCACAGAGTACCAAGAGCTGGGAGCTTCAGCGTCTATATAGATGTTGCATTTTGCTTGATTTACTCTTTGCAGGCGTACAAGCGAGCAGTTAATAAATTCGGTACCTCACCACCACCTTCACGAATATTTACCGTACAGCTATTCTACTCGCTGTGTTCGATGTTCTCACGCGTATCGATGCGGCAAGTGTACACGCACTTAACTAGCGGTTTATTCATGATGCATCTACGGTAGTGGTACATATGAACACCTGGTCGCATAATTTATTACTCCTTGATCCTTTTTGGTATTTCCCCAAATACTGTCGAAAATCATTAAACTGTTGCAAACCATAAATTGTCAAACATGTCCCACTGACCGTTTAGCATCAGCAGTGAACCCTCTTCAAAGGCTTTTGCTGTAATGTAGTAAACTCAGACTTTGCTCCTGCGTATCATAATATGTCTCGGCGCCTCGTAAACTCACGCCGATCGACATTTCAACCAGCCAAGAAAACTGCAAAACTATTGTGGATGCAATAAGAAATGTTATAATTTTGTAAGACGCTAACAAATGAGATTCTAGGTTTCACAGTGGTGCAGCTCACCTCAATCTTCTGTTCCGCTACTCCGTCCGATGAACTCACATCTGCTACCCCTGGATCTAGATGCCAGTATCTAAGACACCGGAGCTGCGATGATGTTGGTATTGGCCTCGTCCTGCTATTGTCTCCTCAGAGCTCTTAGCTCAAGCTCTGCTCCGATCCATCTGCCACCGCTGCAGCTGTATCTCAGCTGAAGCGCTACGTATCGTACCATAACTATACTGTACGTACTATATTGTACGTTGTAACAGTGCCAGCAATACCGGTGTACACCAACGCGACATCTCCGTGTGATGTCCGCTTCAGGGATCCACTCTCCTGCTCGTGCCCGGTATGGTAGGCTAAAGTAGATACTCCAAGTCTTTCTACCATCCCTTGAGAAGAGATAGAGGTAAAAATCGTATGGATGATCTTCGCTTTTCTATCTCTTCTCTATCGCTTTCTCTATCTCTTTTACCTCTATCTCTTCTCAACACCCATCCCCTCACTATATTTTTGTTTGGATAACCGAACTACCGGCTGCTCATCCCCCTTTCCCCACCCTATGAATCGAAGTATTGGAACAGCAAATGTTTATCGTCGTATATGTATGCCGAATAGATAAGAGAGATGCAACCAACCGATCGATCTGCGAAGATGCACAGTATACCCAAACAAACGATCCTGCAAAATATATGCGACTGACGGTTCGTTAAAAATTTCCGTCAATTCACATTCTCTGTCATCCTTGTATTACATATTACGCTGTATCTACGCGTCCGGCAACCGGACGAATAAGAGCATATTATTCGTCCATTAAGTGCCCGATTTCTTCTATTTTTTGAGATCAAGCTGAGAAAAAGCTCTTTTTTATTGTTCTCACTGCTTACGTAAATGATATTATACGTGCTTGCAACCTAATTCAGAATCGTTTAGCCCACTGAAATGTGGGAACCTGTAATTTAACTGTCAGAAGGGAAGACAGGTTATTGTGGTACCCGGACGAATAAAAAAAGACGAATTTTGCCTTTGAGCTGAATTGTGACTTCGCCGTTTTTTTCAATGTAGCTGTTCTTTCAGTGCACGATGAAATCTCAAAGTCACTGTCATCGGACAATTCATTCACAAAAGTTTTTGAACTTGTTGAGGCTTCTTGCAATTTATTGTGGCTTGTTGCAGCTTTTACCGTGATTCTCGAGTTGCCATGTAGCTTCGCTTTCACTTTCTTGGTGCATGACGCGTCCTCGAAGTCGCTGCCGTCTGACCATTGGGTTGCAGGATTCAGTTTCTTAGGCACAGCTAAATAGCAAAGGAGAAAATGATAACAATCGAAAAAAAAAAAAAATCACAAGAAACATTGTTCGCGAATAATCGGAGGAAGCAAAACTAGAACGTGACACAACCTCACTTTTAATATTTTGCTTCGTGAAAATCGCGAGAAAGGTTGAATAGAAAAAACGTACTCATACATGTTTGCTTATCGCTCGTCTCGTAGAATAATACCGAAATTAACCTTGATTCATGTGAACTCCCATTTTTTTCTTGTGATACGATACGATACGTCGTGAAACCGAACCGGCGTGTCGCTACCGGTGCTGAAAAGAAAGAGACAGCAATAGACGCCATTACGTGGTTCGAACCCACGTGACCGTGAGCGTCTTTTTCTGGCGGACAAAAAAGGGAAAACCGACGAATATTAAAAACCGAAGATCATCCATACGATTTTTCCTTAAAATTCTCCGATATTACTGTCCGGGCGAATAGAGTACGCTTATTCGTCCGGATAATGATATCGGATAATAATTGTCGGATGAATAACGTACGATTATTCGTCCGACAACTCCCAGCGAGTAAAAAAATTAAGCTACTACAGGTTCATAGCGAAAAAGAATGCACTATCATACGCATTAATCCTTCTCCTATCTGCGAATTCTTTGGATGATATTTGCTGTTCATTCCTTATATACGAATCTGCTAGGTACCGGACTGCTTGTGAGAAACACCTTGCTTATCCCGCCATCTAACGTCGGCCACCCGTAGTGTGGCCCGAGATCGGCCACGTTGCCGGACGAATAATATTGAGCAATTCGTCCGGTTGCCGGACGTCTAGACAGTCCGTACATATTAATCGATCATGAAATATTTACTGGATTATGAAAGTAGTAAATGGATTATTTTTTTTATTGGCGAAGCAATTTAACTTTTGCTGACGATTCAATTATATGGTCGATTGGGTCGCAATGAATGCTGGCTGTGCCATCAAATCAACTTAACGAGATTTTTAATTATTTAAATGGCTGGCCGTATACCGCATTATTTATACGCCTGGAAAATCATCGATTCTCGGAGAAGTTCGTGCTTTAGATATCGGTATGCGATCCCGCTTCACCAACGCGGTGCACCGTTCAGCTCTCTTTTTCCTTACACTTCAATTTCTCATCCCTCACCACTCCGAGGTCACGTAGAGAACGTGCTAAGACAACGCAATATACACCTATACAACTAATGGAAAAATTTCTCTTTCATTCCGCGCCCTCGAAGTCGTGTTGTGTCTGAGGCGGAAGCCTTCCTGTCTTCGCCTCTGTGTCGTTTCTTCTTTCGAATTTTCGACTCGTCCGACCAACGAAATTTCGCCCGGGCGTGTAGAGACGGTAGAAAGTTGTAACATCGGAGCCATGCAGCAGGCATCGCGTCCTCTACCCGAAACTCTATCTACTCTCTTCCCGCGTCGACTGCAGAATATCTTCTTTTGCATTTTAATTGTACCTTACCTCCCTTCCATGCCACCGAGTGTACTTACTTTTTGCGATTAAGCTACTTCGAACTCCCGCATTCGCTTGCGACTGTACGTTCACCGGCGAGGGATTATTTCCTTCCGGGCGAGTCGAAAAAGTTCCGTGAACTATTAATTCTTATCTGAATTCATAATTCGTGCTTCAAGAAATTTTCTGACATGCTACAACCTCCCTCTCTACGAGCATATGAAAACTTGCTTTTTGAAAGTTGGTATGAGAACAAGGAATAATTTCTTCAATTTTATATCCACATTCCAAACGAGACAAGATGTTGTTGGAGAACTTGAACTCTGGACTTTCCAACATCCATAGAACTTTAACAAGCGTTCACAGGATTTACGAGGCAAGTTCCAAACTATTGATCATAAATGAAATTGTTTTGATCGTCAAGAATTTTCTCCTTCATTATTGACGCAAGCGGCACGTTGAAATTTTTTTTTTAAGAAGTTAAATGAAACGTTTTCTAAAAATTCATAACATTTCATATGGCAATCCGCATCACAATGAAATTTTAGTGGTTTGTGACTTGATAAAAATCGTACGCTTTCCATACATTAGATTCGTTCCCTACATCTTTCTATGTTTTTCTCCGTTCTCTTTAACAATATGATCAGAGAAGCCATTCCACTCCCAAGTACTATACTGTAACTCGTTTTTCTTAAACCGAGGTCAACCTTATAGTCTATTCCATACTGAACCTTTCTGACCTAACTCGTTAAGCTCTCCTCTCTCCCCATCTCCAAACTCTCTGGAGTTTCTTGCAGGACGATTAAACATGTCGAATCCTATAGACTGGCCGTTGGTTCCTCACTCCCCTTTCCTACCTCCATTCTCCAACTCGTCCTCTATATCCACCTTTCATCTCGCCCCGATCCGCTCGACAGAATCCCAGAGAATCGGAAACTCGGTCGAATTCCAATCTTCGCCAGTCGTCCGCGATAGGAATTATGAGGAGTTCCAATCCCACGTCATTCCTTGGGATCGGTGTAGCAGTAGTACCAATAGGAGCCAAAGACCCAGTCACACTCGTAGGAGTTAGTTTCTCGGGTACACCGATATCATACGCGTTTCTAAGATGAGAAAGTATAAGGTGCCGAAGTACATCAACCTCATGAGTATAAAGCCGCCTTACAGATATACATGAAGGACGTGGAGGAGCATGTGGTCAATCGGTCTGTGTCCGCGGGGTAGTTGCGCGAGGGACAGCGCCGATTGGTGCGTCCACGGAGGGTTCTATCGCGCGTACGTCGGGTGGCTGCTGCTTGCGAGTTTCGGGTCGCGGGTCGCGCGGGGCTTGCTTCACTCAGTCGTACTCGAACGGCGCATCGGGACACAGGTCTCCGCTGTTACTCCTCGACGTCGTCGGCGCCGCCGCCACCTTTTCAGCCCACCGTTAAGTCGCTCCGCGTTTTAACGTAGATGCATGCGCGCGCAGACTTTACGAACATAAATCATCCCCGTGACTCAAGCGAGTGACATAGCACGAGACACCACGCGTTCCACGACTTTTCCTTCGACACTGACAATAACGCCGGCCACATTATTGATCCGTTAATCGATTATCAGCGCTAATTATTGAACAATTTTACATCTCCGGACTGTTCGTCGAAATAAATTATTTTACTGTCAGGGCTCTTAAGGTGTTTCGCGACACAGTGATGTGAGTGTGTGATAGCTATTCTGGAACTCTCGAGTGTGACAGGACACCGACATTTTTTACAGTCGTGTTCCAGTCGGTGAGTTGCTTTTACTTTATTATCGATTTACAACTGATGTAGCTATCGATATTGAAAATTCAATTTTGCTTTTATAACGTCATTTAGCTACGCCTTTTCGTTTTTCAATTTACTTGCATATTCCGTCTCAAGAGATGGAAAGTTTCGTAAACCCGCTGATCCATTTACTATATCTTTTATTATTGATTATTAGAGCTCAATACGAGAATCGGTTGAGACTCCCGAATGGTCACACTGTAGTATAGTCATTTATAGCTGACGTTTTTTGCATATTCTTTTTTATCCAACCTGCGCTTTCAAATATATAACAATAAGTCATAATAATTTGGGATAAATTTAATTCGTATTAATAACAGGGTGATATGGAACTCGTCTTGTTATAATACGTATTTCGACAACACGAAGCTGTTTTGTGAACTCTGTTTGTACGGAAAATTAATTACGTTGAAGGAGATTTCAGACTAGTAGAGACATCCGTCTGAATGTAAGTATTCAGAAATTGGAAGACATACAATCCACCCTCCTCCCGCTCTTTTAAGCCCCGAGCCTGCAGCGCCAGTGTTAACGCGTGTTATATGAATTAATATGTCACTACCGGCACCAGCGTAGCCCTCGACAGCCATATATCTAACCCTTTGAGAGCGCACTTCATGCCTTTCCCTTATGTCATATACTCCCTCGTTCCCTCCAATGTACGATCAATTTCTTCAATCATCCGTTCATCCATTCATTCATTAATTCATCATATTCTGTAGATCATCACTCGCTCCGATAATGGACTTGTAAGTTTACATATACCCAACTGTTTGAAGACATCAAGTATGAATTTAATAGAAGCGAATGTATTATTACATATCGCTTAATTCTCATCGAGATATTACAGCAGACGTCAGATTAAATTATACCGGATGCGATACAAAAAGAGGAGAATCGCGCTGAGAACCTTACAATTACAGTATCCGATTCCATTGCTTATCGCTTTGATAGCTGTAATAGATCTTTGCGATAAACTGGCACTTATTCCCGTAATTTTCTGAAAATAATCGTCGGTATATTACAACAAAGAAGTAAAAGGAAGCGGTCGAAGCTACCTAAAGTTCATCTAAAGATTGCGGTTTATCGCGCGAATCCCCGAGCGGGATGCACTTCATTTTGTGCCAAAAATAGGTCAGCACGGCCCGCGGGGCTTTCTGCGGTCTTCGTCGTTCTCAGCACCCATTTGGCCAGCGGAAAACTTGGCTGCGCTTGGGAGTCTCGGGATCTTGAACCCGAGCCGAGACAAGGTAGCCATCCAGTGGGCGCTAATTGGTTAATGCTTGTCATTACGTGCGGCGAGGAAAAGAGGATTAAAAATAATATCACCAGAGCAAGCAAGCTGCTGTGTGTGGTAGGAGGCCTCCGGAAGGCGGCACGGATTGACTCTCAAACCCACATCCACACATGCACACACATACACTGACAGTGTAACTACCTCGTCCTCTACTTCTTTCTCATTTTTTGGACTGACAAGACGGAGCTACTTTATTCACCGACTATGTTACACGTCCACCATGTGCATCTCCGGCGAAATTATTATATTAATGTTACAAGCAAGCGGGAGTAGCAAGTGGAAGTGACACAGACTTCCTTTTGAATTTTTAACGAGTACCTCCGGCACGTTGGGGTGATTATTTTTTTTTATACACGTATGCGTGAAGAAATAAAATTAAAGGGCGTAGCATACACTGATGATATTTTAAACTTTATCAATTTTTAGCCGAGCCCAGCCTCTACGGAATGGAATACCATATAACTACTTTTTCTACGGATGATAACCAATTCTTGATGGATCACGTTCCAAATATTATCGATTCATACAAAAATTAATTAAATCATTTTGCGTCCATGGTTCGGAGTGAATTTCTTCGCCTGCTTGTTTAGAGCCCCCCCCCCCCCCATTTGTCGAATATTATCACGCGACCAAGACATTTTCGGAAGCGTAGTCAATAGGCGGTGATACCGGATGAGGGTGACCAGATCATATAGCGCTGAAGCAGGGGAGAACCTAGGACATAACCACTATTGAGGACTATAACCTAGCTATAGACCCACTAGCACGAGGGGGCTGATGGTTGTATATTGTATTCTAGAAGTGACCCTTATCACGCCGGCACCCTCCAGCACACTTTTCTCAGGGTGGGTGGCCATCAGCTCTGCTAGGTGGTCCGACCTCGCGACACGGAATTCAGCTATTAATGCTCCTATACGAACCACTTTCGTTCAGTGCTTTCGAACAAGACGGGGCCTGGACGTGAGTAAAAGCCATCGCACAATAATTTCGTCTTTATTAATACGAGATAACACCGACAGCGACAACATAAAATATAAATAAACGATACGAAGAGTGAAAAATAAATAAGCGGTGGGAGACGATGGGAGGACTTCGTATCAGGATGTGGAATTGGAAATTCTTGAAGTCCCTACGCCGCGCGATAGCCAATGCTCGACAACAATTACGACACGGATCGATTGTGAGAGAACATTTAATGCGTTATTCCGTGTGCTTCACCGAGCGACCGGCTTGCATATATTCTTTCGTCGAAATCGTCGATTCCTCTATATTAACAATTCTACTATACTTTATTATTTTATTTATCTGTTTATTTCTTTTTTACCATTCGCGTGCTTTCTGTCTCTCCATTTTCGCTGAACGTTCATGGCGCCCCATGTGTAAAAAGTGCGAGGAATTGAAAGATTCGAGATATCACAGTGCGGAGGTCGCGGGGGTAAGACCGCTGAGTCACGAGAGGTCGAGGAAACCGCAAATAATATATATATATATGTATTGTATGAAAAGTATGGGCGATCGCCAGCACGAGAAGCTAGCGAGGTATATATACATATATACATGTACTGTAACGGTCCCGCATACCGCACACGATTTTCTACACGGGAATACACTTATGCTAGTCATTCATTTTCCGCTATCGCTGAACCATACTTTTCGTACTAGCACCTCGCCGGACACCGAGATTGAAAAATTCAAGATAAGAACGACTTTAAGCCAAGAGCGCGTGTGAGCTTTTTCTCCTATTGGTGGTCTCTAGTTTCCCTCAGTTCACTCTGTTACTATTTGTCTCTTAGCTCACTCTATCTTTGGCGGGTTCCAACTCCGGTCGCTTTTCTGGATCAACTCGGACATTCAATTCACGTGAAAGATTAAATTTTATGAAGTATCATATAGATATAAAGGATGTGTATTAATGATGATGAGGTATTAGGTCTTATGACATAACTGTGGAGCGTCACTTTCATTGCCGAACAAATTTCAGAAACATCATATCAAAGAAAATATTTGGAAAGGTATCGCCCCAAAGCCCGGTAAAATCTCCCCCCCCCTCCCCCCTCCCCCTCCCCCTCCCCAAGATTTGAAGTGTCTTAAGAGGCTTATTTAATAATAATTTTCCAACTGGTCGAACAGTTTTCGCGCCCAGGCATGGAAGACGGAGGAGATTCTGAAGAAGTGAAATTTAGCAAAAATTAGCCTGGATCAACCGGGGAATTAATTCCGTGATAATTATGACCCATATCATTCGCGATGCAAAGCTCCATTAATAGAATCGTTACGGCCTACCCGGGTGCGGAACAGACGGAATTGTGATATCTATCTGGTTACATAGGTATAGCCTCATACGCAATTTGGATAACCATTAGCTTTCCTTTACGAATATGCATTTTCAGATTGCCTCTCTTACGGTGTATCTATTAGCTCTAAATAAAGAGAATCCTATTGCTAACCTTTACTGTAAAAAAAAGAGATATAAATCTTCAAGCCGGAACGATGTACTTTAAATTATTCGACGAATGTACGACTTGTGTAATACGTCCTATGAGTACAGTAAGTATAGTACAGAAAAAGAGAGTAATCTACGATGGAGCTTTCGCCAGAGATCGACGACGTCGTTGCGTTTATATCCTGCACGCCCTATTTCGCTTTCACTCTCGACGTTTTTCCTCCACGCCCTATTTCGTTCTTTCGCTTGATCGGTTGTGCGCACTCGTGTTCGCCGTCCCGATCGCACATATATATATATACATATATATATATATATATATATATATATACATATGCATATATATACATATACATATACATATACATATATACATACATTTATCTATATACCACATTGTAGCATAGCTGCCGTCGCTGCTGGGGTGAAGTGGGTAGGGTTGCGGGAGATGATGTTGCTACCGAGGTGCACTTAAAATTTCCATTTAGTCCCGTTGCACACGCAGCATCAGCAGCTGTTCGATCACGGCAGGCTAGAGACAGAGAGGCTGATGAAGCGAGAGAAAAAAGCTCTGGAAATGCGAGGCTCGTACGACTCTCCGCGCCCAGTTCTCATCGAGTACTCGCCCGGAGCTTCGCAGTCTACGTGGGCGCGTGATTTTCTCATCGAACGTAAAACGAGGTAGCTCTGGAGCTCCGGAATGCAATTCGTTGCATCCGAGGCTGGCGCAAGCTCTGTACGAATGAAACGAGCGGAAAAAAAGGTTTCACTGCTTGTACTGCAACCACTCTGTCTCGCGCCGTGTTCGCAAAAGAAAAGTGTGAAAATGGTTGTCAAGTATAATGACGATGCCGGGGGGGGGGAGGTTTGGGGATGTGATGGGGTGTATATGTGGATTCGAGTGTTCTCAAAGGCGTGAGAAAAAACGTCCTCGAACGTTCTCTCGTACTTACTTCACGCAAGTCTTTTTGTACTTCGCTTTACGTTAGGTGGAAATCTTTTGTCTTTAACACCTGTTTCATTCGCCTTTTTTATTCATGCGAATATCCCTGAGTCATTTCGATGACGCGAATACCCTCGGTTGCCTGGTAACACCAACGGCATGAATGTATTCTAGACCCGAGCGCTATAGGACAGCTCGCGGTACATCTCGTCAGACTTTGAGGCGGCCAGTAGTGTACAGCCGTGTGTACGCTCAGACTGGCTGATCAAGCCATTTAATATTAAAATGTCTGCGGCCTAGTTCGGGAATGATAAAAGCGCTACTCTTAAAATTACTGTCTTCAAAAATATAAACACGCAACATCAATAAATTGTTTTCCAATAAAAAATGGTTAATGAAGACAGGATGTAATTTCTGGTCAAAGACTCGAAATTGAACGAACGTGATGTCATACCGTATTTCCGGTATGACGTCACGTTCGGTCGAAAGCCGAGATTCTTTAAACACTACGGTAGTGCACAATGTTATTGGGCACCCCATTATTGTGCACATCTCACTGAGACTCACAGAATAGAACTAGAATAATAAAGGAATAGTGATTAGGGTTTGGGATGGAGACACCTAGACGGAATAATCAAGGCCTCGGAGGCCACTAGGGATTCATCAAAGATGTGTTTTTCGATACATACCACACAATTTTTCCCATGTGAGATTAAAACCCACTGGATCCGTTATCGTTAGTCGAGTAATGTATGGAAGAGCAAAAACGTTATAAATCGAACTACCAGAATGCCGTGACTGTGTACCTTATGTTAACAGGTAGCACGAGTCTGTGCGTTATACACTTGGTGGTAATATATCTTTACACAGTATGAAGGTATATAACCTTGCACGTGTACCCACTATTTCTTATCGTTTGCCAGTTACCAAGCTCGCGAACTCACAACCCCGCTACACATCTGCTATTCTTTACTTGCTTACTTACACAGTACGTACGTTGCAGTATAGTCACACACGTTCGTACGAAACTACCGAGTCTCTGGTAGACTGCGATATTGCAGTCTCGAAAACTGTTATAGGGTGTATAGAAAAAAAGGAAAAAGCTGAATGCTGAGAGAAGCGGAACTGGGATATACAACAGTGTGCAATTATCTCTCTACACGAAGCAACCCTTCATTTCTTTCTCTATCTATTAATTCTGTCGTTCTCACTCATTGACTCTCTGCGTAATATGTAGCTCGATCTTTTTTACCCGTTTCTCCTACGTTGTCTCATACTCACTCCATACACCAAGACTCGTGTTATCGAAAATCGTCGCGCATGCAGAGGCACTAAACGGCGGTGCCGCAAGCTCAACGACGTTCCATGCTTGTATGCTGCCCTGCCATACTCAGCCTCGGGCGTATTCTCTCGTACGACAAGAGAGAAGAAGGAAGTATGTTTCAATGCAGTATAACAACTTATTTCTGAGTTATATAAGAGCCATTCTTATTGAACTCTAGAACATTAAAAAAAGTTAAGGGGAATCCTTGTGGTGATGGTGACGTTGACGGGTATCCTATTTTTATCCAAACGGTAATTTTGCTCAGATGATAGGAATAATTATTATGAACGTCATTTTTCGGGTAAGTAGTCATTTCACACCTCCGGGTTTATCTGATCGGCCTTTATTTCGTAACGTTCCCGTTTTGCCCCGTTCTCCCCTCAACGGTTTAACGTTTCTAACGGTACGCAAATGAAGAAATTTAATGCTTCAAAATTTGTGTTTTTCCCCTGAAATATACAACTTCCCGTTAAGGTGACCCACATTAGCCACGCCTCCCCTATCTAGCCTTGCCAGGTTGCATAGCCTCCAGCTTCAGAAGGTTTCACCAGTCTGCTTGCCCGCCTCTGCCCTCGTCCCGCTGCTGGAATGACGATGGAAGCTTTCGCGTACTCGGTATTCGCGAAACGCCGGCGGCCATGTGGCGTGCTCGCTTCCGTTGCCTTCGCTCCACTCTATACTCCTCACCTGCTTACCTCGTCTTTCCTACACCCTATTCTGTACTTTCTACCCTTTGCGCGAGCTGCCGCGCGTTCCCCTTCATGCCAGCCTAGAAATTGAGATCCCGCTAAGATTCGCGCGGATAAGTTCGCCAAAGTTTCTTACTTAAGCTAAGGCACAGAAATTCTCCGCCCAAATGCCCGGTCGCACAGAACTCAGTCTCCCGGGACGTCGTAGCGTGCTCCAGTTTATCTGACACTTGTACATTTCTCGCTCGTTCGTTTGATGGTTTAAAACCGAATTTGATACATTTTATTTTTGTACCGAAACTTAATGCAAACATCCGTGAGATTGATTTCGTTTCTGGGAATAAAAGAGTAAAAAGAGTGCATTTCGATACGAGTGCGAAAAAACTTTTTCTGTCGAGTGCGAGTTTGCAATCACACGAGTTTAGAAAACGTTTTTCGCACGAGTATCGAACAAAATTTTATTTCACAAGCCGTGAAAATGGGGGTTTTACCACCGACTGGTAAAACCCCCATAAATAATATGGTGAAGTAAAAGTAATTCTATCGACCATTACAATTTCTGTGAAAACACTGACTATTTGCTCGTCCGTATACCTGGGGTCGCCGTAATTATGTGCGGCCCGATTCTGGGACACAAAGTTTCCGATCAAACTTCGTAACTGGCTTTTTATTTGGATACATTTTAATTCTCTCGTTTATAACATTCTCCCGCCCGCCATGTATACCATTGATCCGATGAAAGAACGAGCCTTACATTTTAAAGTAAGTCGGGGCGATATGGCCCTAGTAATAATGCTAGTCGATTAGGCCTGGAGAGACATAGAGGGATCGCACAAAACATGTCTTAGTATATTTTATGTTATTTACATGAACTACCGAAGAACAATAATTACCTCCGTGAAATGTTTCAGATGCCAAACAGAAAAGAAAACGGTTTTACTGGCCATATCACCCGAAAATTGTGGGGGATATGGCCACGTGGTATATCATACTGACCCTTACACGTACGTTCTTATAATTTTTGGTGGAATCATATTGTATTCACACCCAGTAAAAACTGCGTAAACGGCAGCGCCATTCGTTTGTTACATAAAAAGATTATGGGTGGTCATATCACCCTGACGTACCCTATATAATAATGAAATAAATAATCTTCGAACCGTATTGTCCTCCGAAATAGCATCTTTACCCGCGAAAATCGGCATAAATACGTTGTAACTAGTGTAACATTTTTTCCATAACAAAGATATTACGAATTTCGCTTCGATACATCAACTATTGTGTATGGAACTATATGTTCACGGATGATACGCCTCGACTATCAATCAACGTTTCTGACGCGGGCTCACCGAAGAGTCTGATCGAAAGAATTATTTGACGGACAGAATGGAAAACGACTTCGATTACTGGTGCCGGTGAAAAAAACGTTTTGAAACGTCGACGGGTCCGCGGGTGGATGCTGGAGTGGGCTTACTCTGTATCCCCGTATTTTTTTCCGTTATCACTTTTCTCTGTTTTACTCAGTTTTCACGACTCTCTCCTGAGCATTTAGTTGGCTTTTGTCTTCCCACTCATTTAACTTTTTTTTTCTACTCCGATCGGACACCTAGCTCTGTGGCGTACATGAGTTCGAATCATCTCTCCATTTCAACGTCCTTCTCTATTTCACCTGATATAAATATAAATATATATATATATATATATTTATATGTGTGTGTGTGTATATATATACATTCATATATCTATGGACAATGGTCTTTCAAATCGCATACGTTAAAAGGTAGCATCATAGAGCGCAGCGGCACCGGCGCACACGCTACATGAATGACTCTACGGTGAATGAAGAGGAATGTGGTAAACGGCTGGGCAGCCGCGAGGCGGTTCTCTTTATTCCCTCTCGTTCCTCGATTCTATCCTTTATATTCCGCGATGAAGCGGTTACATCCACCGGATCAATCTTCGCTCGTCTCCCAGTTTTTCCCGCTTCCATGGCACTATAGCTTTACCCTGTTTCCGATCTCCCTCTCTCTATTCTACCTTTAAACAGTTTTCGATCCCGATTGATCCGTGGCACAGAGTACAGACACGCTATGCGCGGCTGAACGATCGAGCACCTTCGCATGCAGATACGTAATGGATAAACCATAGTGTATATTCATTTGATAGATTTCAGGAGAATCTTTGACCACGGTAAAATATTCACGTACAATCCGATACAATGGCGGTGAAAAATATTTAAAATATCACAAAGGCCTCCGAGCTATTCGATAAATCTCGGAGATGAAAGGAAAACTGTAATTTCCTGGGTTCATGGCAGGTGGTGGTAAAATTGTGACGAAATTATAATTCAAAGGTAAATCGCGTGGCCGCGTGCTGGCTTTGCCGCGACGGTGACAACGCGATTGCAATTATCGCGAGCGTTCGAGCGTCACCGAACCGCCGCGTTTAGCAAAAGATACCTCGCAAAGAGCCCGCGATGCGGGACGATATTAATTCATTTTGCAAATGCCACATCGTTCCCCCGAAGCATCAGCCTCGACGAACTTTGATAACGGAAATTTCTGGCGGCTTGTCCCATTCTTCGGTTGAAAATCACGAGGGACCCTTTTGAGCGACGAGGCTCAGCTCCGAGCACGTTCGCATCGTTACATTAAGCCAAACCGTCCAACCTGCAAACAAGCTCTTTATTATTATTCTTCATCTTCATTCTCATTTTGAAGCGAAAGGGGCCCAATCCATTTGTTTTTTAGGTAATGTGTAATTTCAATTTTCTTCTCATTATTGGACGATTACAGTGGCAAGATATATTTTAACGAACCGTATTATTTTTATGATAAATATGGGTGTAGGGTGGCATAGCCCCCGATGAAAATCCCCCGAAAAAAATAACCCCCGAAACGTATACCCTCCGAAAAGACGAACCCCCAAAGATTAATCCCCAAAACGTCAATTTATAAAAATAATACGAAGCCTATTGAAACTATCGAATCGTAAGTGCATTCCGTTGAGTACAGAAGATAGGTGGTGTTCGGTCAAGTAACTGTGCTAACGTTAGTCACGATATAAATATCAGAACATTAGCGATTGTAAATTAACTTGGTATCTCATATACAATGGATCAATATTATCGTCAGATGAGACTTTCGCTCGGAGGAACCAGAATCGCCGAAAACTTTTTTTTTCCGATGTGGTGTTCCGTGGTGTCCAGCGGTCCTTGAAGTCCTTGGAGTCCTGGAATTGTTCTTGAATTTTGCCTGACCTTGAAAAATTCCTGAAATGACCTTGAATTTTTTATTTCCCCAAAAATTTTAGTTTGTTTAAAAATGTATATTTAGTTTAGTAAATGTTTTTGTCTTTTTTTTTAATGAACTGCCACGTATTTCGACGTATTTTTTCCTGCTAAACACGAATTCGCTGGCCTTTTTGAAACTAAAGTACAGTGAGATATTGAAAGTCTCGATTTTAAGCCCGAACAATCATATGTTTAAGATTTACATGGAAAATATTGGATTAGGAGTAAAATAATTGTTATATTCGTGATCACCAGGAAAAAATATGTGGAATACAGCCTTGAAGAAAAAAAAATCGTTTGAAGAACAGTTTTTCACTTTTTGAGCCACTTTTGGAAAAATTTCGATTTTCGTGATTTTCAAAGGTCCATATCTCGGCTCCCAATGGAGCTAGGAAAAATCCGGGCTGCCCATCGTGTTCTACGGGAAAAAATACACAAAATAGAGCCTTGTGTAAAGTTATTTCAATCGTTTTACCGTCCCGTTCGAGGACGTTGAAAAAAGTTAAAAATGAATTGGGAAGGGGTAATGGATTGGAAGGGGCCTTGGAATTTTTTATGATATATTTTATGTCGGTATGAAATGTTTTTTTTCGTTTACAAAATTAACTGCGATGTATTCCGACGTATTTTTGTGCGTTGAACATGAATCTGCTGGCCTTTTTTTGCGTACGTTTCGGGGCTCAACTTTTCGGGGGATATATGTTTTGGGGGTTCATTTTTTCGGGGTACATACGTTTCGGGGTTTAAATTTTCAGGGGATCTGCGTTTCGGGCGTTACTCTTTTCCGGGGATAACCGTTCGGGGGTTATGCCACCCTACCATAAATATCCGTCCTATATCCATCTGTATAGGAAAAAAATATGGCAAACTTTTCACCGCTTGCGCAAATTTCATGTGACCTTCATCACCAACGCTTTACACTCGTGAGCCAAACAGTTGTTAAGTAACACGATATTTCCATACAATATAAAATTTTACAGCGCGTTGTCGCCGTGGTATATGATTCCAATTCCCCAATGTTGTGTCGCATTTGTCACATGCTCCGCACGGTGCCATTTTAACACGCCGAAGCGTCGTTCGAATTATTCAGCTGGCCCCCTTCCGACCACCCGCGTTCGGTCGCTCTGCATCCTTTCATTCCCCGGAAGGTTAGCCTGCTATTGCTGGCTATTAAACGAGATATCGATTCGCTGTATATAGTGTACAGGCTATAAGGGAAATCTAGATGGAAGAGAGAAACGTCAAACGACCACTGGGCTTTCTGGGACTATATCTCGACGAACCGTCTACAGTTTCACATGCCATATCGTTCAAACTAACATATTGTGGATCATGTCGTTGCTGCTAGTCCTGAAAAAGCCACAAGTGGACTATCCACATTACTCTTTCAGTCTTTCTTTATTTCTTTTTCTCGGCGAGACTGCGCATGAGAATAAACTTTTGAAACTAATGTGACAAAGGGCAAACCATCATATCGTCTCGAGTCTAATCAGCAACCTGGTCCGCCTGCTTTACCCAAACTCCTAACCCTCCGTCGTCGGTTCTTTCACTTTCGTCCTCATCAAATATTGACTAAGGCCTTCATAGTTGTCTAGCCCTTCGATGAGTTTGAAGTTTATGGATGAAAGCAACCATCGCTCGTCAGGCAGCGTCTCCCGACTTGGGTTCTTCATTGACAGCGGGCTGATGGAGCGCAAAATTTGATAAGATTCGCAGGCGACGACGAGGTTATCGTTAAACTAAAATATCCCCACCACGGCTCAACTAGTTGAGATAATTTGGCGCAGCGAGACTTGATATTTCGACAGGACTTGCCACATAATGAGACATAAATTGTATATATTATTGTTAAAAATTCACGGCCAATACTCGTTGCAGATTTATCCCGTAATTTCACATTTTTTTAGCGAATATGCGACTTTCTACATAGGAATTATTTCCATGGATAGGTGTTCCCGATAGAAAAATCTACGAATTCCGTTGGTAAAGAGGAATACAAAACGGATTGCCGTCGTCTACCCATCGTTGCTGCAGGGTGAGGTTTATTCTCCTGAACTCGGCGTTCATTTTCTCTTCGCCGGTTCACGGTAGCCACGGAGGTGCCGCAGTCCCGCGGCTTGTGTGTTATTTATGTAGTTAATGCCACGCCCGCTATACCCGCCTCGACGTTTCTCCAAATCCCCGTTGCTTCTTTTCTTCTGTTCTGCATTCCCGGCCTTTTTTTTCCTTTTTCTCTTTCTCACTTTCCGGGCATCCGGTTTATTTCCAATGACGTTTTACATCTCCTTTTCCTTCTTTCCTTCTCAATTCCTCTAAAGCCTTTAATTTCCTTGCCGAAGAAGAAGTTTAGGGGTATTTACCACGAAGCTGCATTGCCACCGTACACCTCGAGACAGAGAGATTTTCGGCAAGTAGCACGGTATTAGGTATAATCTGTTACGGATGGACGTCTCGGAAACTGTACCGCTTTTAACGTCCTGACGATTTATACCCATCGAATCTTATTCCTTATACTATTCATTATTTTATGTCTCGATCAATTCCGATATTACTTATTTGGCCTTCAATCGGCAACTGAAGACTTTGTAGTAATGAGCGTTGTACTCTGAGTAGAATTATTTCGTCGGTCGATGCGACGTTTCATTTTGCGACTGGACGTGTGTACGAAATGGTGTGGATAGTTTTCGATCGACGTTATGAGAATATACGCGACTGGATGGCTCTCGATTGACCCAATAAAATCGATATCATTCCCTGTCGCGATTTCCAAGCTCTGGGTACATGTAGAGGTGCTAGGTATATGCAACTCCACATTATAGTCGAGCACGGGATTCCGGAGTTCCTGTTAACATCGCCCTCCAGCTCACATGCTATCGAGTCAGAGGGAGAACGGGAGCTGGTGATGCTCGCTGGGCTAACCTCTGCTGTATTGCGGACGACGGGCTACCGGAAAAATCGTGATTTAAACGCGCTACTATCGGTGTCTCGCACTTTTACTCGTTTTCCAGTTTTCCTTCTCCGTTTATCGTCGCCGATGTACACCGATCCCAGTAGCCAAAAAGCAGCACCAGGGTTTTGTCCCCTTCCCCATTACTAGTTCGTCGACGTTCAAGGTTTTATTATTCCTCCTAGGTCTACCGTTTATCGTAGAGTATACGACGTACAATATAATAATGTACTATGTGCGTCTTTGGACACTTATCCAGATAATCACATTGACTTACACGGGTTGTTACGAGCAGGTCGTTTAGCTCGTAAGAAAAGTCCCCGTTAACTCGCATACATTATCGAAATGCTCCAATAATTATTTATAATTATTTCGAACCAGCACATCGATCCTGCGACGTAAGAGCTTGTCAAAACTCCTCCTCCCCGAAGGTGCTTGTCACACCTTCTCTGAGAATACAATCACCACTGATAAAGAGTGACTGCCAAAAATTCGCACAAAATACGCAGTAGTCATCGTAAATGATCACTGTCATTTAATTATTTTGTTCACAATAAAGATAGACGGTATATTTCGTATATTTGGGGATTTTGTTCCGTGGATGTTGACTTTCGCTCGTTTAGTTTTGAACCCTGTGCTTTTTTCGATACGTGTAGTACCGGGAGGGTTTCAACGGCGTGTGCATGGTCGGTATAGGCCGCGGTGGCGACACAAAACAATCACTCGCCTCTATGCCAGAAACATCGAAAATCGTCGGGCCATATATACACAGGTTGCAGCGGCAGCGTACCAGTATCGTATGAGAAACAATAAACGATAAATCCCACGTCGTGTCGATATACCGAAAACTCGCCCGTTTGTTTAGCTGTCTCGCTTTCTATATTTCGCTCTTTCACTTCACCAACACCATGTGGCAGCGGTGAAAAATATTAACTCCTGCACTGTCAATACAGTACGGATGGAAAAACGATCGACTCACAGCCCGGTGCTCGGCACGAAGGCCGTGGTTTCTTGACATTTTGCCTTATGCCGTAGAAATTTCTCAGAATTTGGCAGATACACAGAATCTCAGAGACAGCGGGTACAGATTTAATATTGATTTTTGACTATCAAAATTTAATGAACTACACTTATGATTGTGGCATTAAATTATATAGTTTAACGATATTTAACGTTTGAACGACTTACCTTGTCCTTCTTTCATGTATGTATATTTATTATGCTCTAGTTCATCTGCAAAGATAA
Organism: Ichneumoninae sp. B BG-2022a; assembly: GCA_030522725.1. Lineage (NCBI taxonomy): Eukaryota > Metazoa > Arthropoda > Insecta > Hymenoptera > Ichneumonidae > Ichneumoninae sp. B BG-2022a. Next base: position 27,530 of record JAPYZD010000194.1, on the reverse strand, counting down.
AATATAAGCCTGATAAGAATCTTTATGTATATGCCGAAATTTCGGGATATGTATTTACCTTCAGAGCCTCGCCCATCCCGGTTCCAATCGGTATGCTCCAGTAAGCCACATCGAGGAATTATCGCAATGAATGTTTATGCACCGTTAAAACCACAGCTTTGATAAGCAGGAGAGTTCCTGCATAACTGATATCACGTTATCCCCTTTTGCCTCACACTCTTGCAGCGCGATCAGCCTTGGTAATTATAATCAGACTCTTACTAATAGATAGGCCAGGGGTATAGTATACGTACGATGCTATAATTGCCCTGGGCGCTAACGAACTCGAATGGAGCGTTCAATTAAATGCTACTTAGCAGCCCAATCCTCGTACCGGGAACACCGCGGCGTCGCTCCCGCTGCACGCTAATAGGAGTTCCAGCCTTCCCGTCGGGCTAACACCGCCATCCAGAACTAGGTACCCTGCCCTACGTCGATGTTGAACCTCCCCGTCGTTCCTTTGCTTACTCCCTATTTCCTGCTCGTACGGAGATGAAATTGTTCGCAGTAACGTGTTACCGACCGCTCCACGAAGCCTCGGAATAACGTGTAAAAGCGATTTTAGATCAAACAGCTTTACCTCCATACTATACTTGAACGATCGGCAACCACGTATCTACATTCTGGAAATATCGTAATCACTTAATAACTGCGTGAAGAATCATAAAATAATGACGTTGATTAAAAATTGACTTCATATTCGCTTCTTATTTTAAATTTCAAATTTTCTATTTTAATGCCGTGTATTTAATCGTGGATATATCTGCTCACATACTTTGGAGCCTCGATGAAGTGTTTCCTACAAATGATTCCCTTAACTTGAGTTTGAAATATGACGAATTCATTCGAGCTCCAAAGAGTCCACGCCGGCACAAAATTTCCCAATATAGGGGAATTGATGGTAGACACAAAGATCTCGGGACAATAGGCAAGCCGAAAGCTGCAGTACAATATCGTTACAATCCTGATAACAGTCCTTACATACCATTAAAGCGATCAGAAACGCATTCCATTGAACGGTTATATTCCTGGTACACCCACGTTCGCCATATCTGGATGGCAAAACCTAATGCGGCAATGCGATCGAGTTTATAGATGCTTCTCGAGTATTCCTGTGTCCATTCCGTAATGATCATAAGCTCACGCGCAATTATCCCGGAGATGTTGCAATGGGCTGTGTTAGTTATCAAATCCTCTGGAGAATCCGGACGATCGTCGTCTTCGGTATCCGGGCACACTCGCCATTTCTCACCGCTGCATCCTTACTGTTCGACGATTGAGAATACGATAACCGTCCTGCGAGATTGCAGTGCTCGAGCCGAAGCAATTCACAATTGACGAGAATAAGATTTTATTGTTCTTATATGTTATAGCCTCTGTGCGCCTGAGAACGTCGAATAAAAGACGTTGCAAATCACGCGAATGGAAGGTCGTAAAACACTGGAAATGTTGGCGGTTGATTCCAGTTAAAGCCAGTAAGGATATATTTAGTAGATGCCACGGCTAAGGATCGTATTATATGTAACTCCGAAGCGATGAAGCTGCATCCAGAAACGTACGTGTACGATACCCCTGTCTGTACGAAAATGGCCGTATCTACTGCTCCACATTCAAGCAGCAACCGGATCCCTGCTTCAGCGCCAAGGCGGTGTAATCAGCATACAGCGAAATTAGTCAAACAGCCTCGCCTCTTGTCGCCATCAAAAGCTTTCGCTCTAACAATTTTTTGATCCAATTGGAACTCAAAGTTACTAAACTTCGACTCAGGAACCCGTCAATATGGAGACAAATGCCATAAGATATTTTCACAAATTAGTACTTCAACCCATAAGAGTAAAATTATTTCCAAGTTATTATATCGCAGTATATCGTGTAAGTAGAAAGCAGCAGAGGGTAGATGCCAAGCAATCTAGTAGTGTGCTTGAGGGGCGTGATGCGAAGGAAGCTATGTTCCGAACCGTGCGGAATTCGCCGACGATGAGGACGACGAAGCGAAACCAGAGGCATTAGTTCACGCCACGAGAGCAGTCTGATAGGAGCGACCGACCGGAGTGAAGAAGAATTCTTTGCTTCGCGGTGTGGAGGAGCTTGGGCTTTCCACAAAATCTTCACAACCCGCTTGGTTTTCCGCCCATCTCCACTTCTGTTCATCGTTCTTGTTTTACCCTTTACTCTCTCGCCCTTCACTGCAGACAATCCACAGGCTTGGGACCTCCCGAAGGATCGTCGTGGTGGTAGCATCAGCATCAGCAGCAGCAACGGCACCAGAGGATGAGACCGCGAAGAATGTCTTGTTCCTGGCAATCGCAAGCGAGTTCCGGTACGCTATCCCTTTCGCACTTATACCATTATAGCGGAGGTTAGTAGCTCACCCTCGTCTCCCCTCCGGTGGCAAAGCGCTTGGATACCCGACGGCGTGTCGGTGCCCCCGCTTCCTCTGTTTCTGTTAAGCCGGTATCCGAGTTATTCCAATATTCACGAATAGATATGTAAGCGTACCACTATATCCGATGCTTTTCCGACCTCTTCGAGTTAGCATGCGCGCATATCAGATCCCTCTCGTCGAACTCGATTTCCTCAGTGAGGTATAGACATCTCCCGGAAACTAGTATTTGTTATGTAGCAATGTGAGCTTTAGAGTATGCAGATAAAACTAAAAAAATCGATTGTATTTACATTTTTTTTGTATACCTCCAATTGGCGATTGTCATCAAAGTACCAGAAATTTACCGTCTCGCCCGGTACCATTCCCTAAACAGCAATATCTCTATAACTCTGTTTGTAAGCCATTCTTCTCCAGCAGCTAGCTACTCGAACCCTCGCATCAAGAGTCCCACAGGACGTTTACGTTCTGGCCCAGCGAGGCTGGCATATTCCACAGAGACGTAGTATACGATGAGGTAGTAAGAGAGAAGCTTCTATAGCAGAAAAAGAAAGCTTAGCGTATATGTTTACTTTTCCCGCCGGGTCACATACGTACACACTTAAGTGGCAACTATATTATTATTGTCTACGTCTCACTCTCTCACAGAATGGCATGATTTTCCTCCAGTACCTCTGATTTACGGGATTTCAGTCGACGACTTTTTTATTTCGCTTCGGTACCTTCTTATTATTTTACCCTTCACGCCAAGGCAGTAGCTCGTTATCAGTCGCACGTTTTCAGAGCCACAATCACAGTCCTTACCTTCTTGCTGGGTATCTCGTAAATTCCAGTGCTCTGGGGAGGTTATTAAATTCAAAGTTTTTTCGTTTTTTTATGGCTCTATACGATCTTGCTGATTGTCAATGTTCTAATCAATCTTTCAAGTACACGGTTAGGCTATTATTATATTATTACATCAACAAAGTGTATTAGGCGGGATTCAGAATTTATCTTAGTCTCTGCGAGAAGAATTACGTGGCTGATATATCCTAAGAACCAATTTAACAATTTCTGGTCATTTCAGGATAATCATCAATGAGTAATTGGCAAATAGCATTTGCCGTTTATTGTATTCTGATAGACGTTAAAGTGGATAATAGCATTTATACTACGTACTCAATCGATACCGGAACGTGAATTGATGCAGCCGCCAATGAGGACCCTAAGCATCGATTCTATGGGCTGCTACCGTAGCTGTTATATGGTTTCTCAAGCTCTTCACCGCAGAGGGTATTAGGAAACCATTCTCTTCCAAAGTGGCGAACTTCTGTTCGCTCGATGCTCCGGCCAGGACTCAGTTTAGCGTCTAGAGGAGTCTGTGAGAGGGTCTGCAGAGTCGATCCGAAAACAGTGTCGGACTATCCTCATCTGACGGTAGAGAACCACACTGAACGTAGAGAAACCCAGGTTCTCCTCGACTTCGAGATTCTAGCTAGGTATCAGCGGATCAAGTTCGTCCAGCGCTTGGAGGATTACGAAAATCCCACAAACTCCGTACTTCAAACCCCGTCCTTCTCGTTCTTCCAAACGAAGGATTAACCCTTGAGTATATCCATTCTCCCCTGAATGAAAAGAACGAGAAAATAGAGACGGTAATTACAAACGATTATTGTAACACTAGCAGCTTATTGTGGCTCGGGCGTTTCGGGCCCTTGCTATCGACAATAGAATTTAGAAATCGGCAATTTAGATTTTCGAAGATTTACCGGAAATTGCTTACTTCCGGTTTGAAAATCTAATTTTTCAACCGGAAATGCGTCACTTCCGGTATGAAAATCCCATTTTCAGACAGAAATTGATGTTATACCGGAAAACCATTCATCATGACCCAGAGTTCCATTTTGCGCCGCTCTTCCCAAAACTTAGGGCAGAACGTCGAGCAAGGGTGAAAACTATCGTAGGACCGTTCGTTTATTGCATTTTCGAGAAAGTTCATGGGTTGTTCTCATCCATTCCTCTTTTCTTCCCGGCTTCTGCTATCTTTAACCCCGGTCTGTGAGAAACCACAACTTTCTATTCACATTCTCATCGTCGTTCTTCCCGTTTTATCATACCGGCATTCCTTTCACCCTCTAATTCTTCCTTGAGTTGACTACCGCGAGCATTCAGTGGCCTTCAAGTCGACAGCACCACCTTCTTCACTCCGCCTTCTATTCTTCTCTAGAATCAGGAATAATTTAAAAGCTCATTAGCTCTACCATTTCTTGACTTCGGGTGCAAAGTTGAGCGCGACTACCCCGACTCGTCTTCGCTTACATTCATAGAATTACTCCGGCGGTTTAGAATGAACTCTAAGCCATCTAGGAATCTAGGGAATGGTTGACTGATGGATTTGATTTTACTCCACAGAACGCTTCGGAGAAGTTTTGGATTTATGTGAAATGGTGATATACATGAAAGTAAATTGACCCTCGGCAACATACTCCTTTGAACTACGGAATTCACTCCAGGGATATGCGATTCAGGTGATTCAGAGAGACAGAGAGAGGGGGGAGAAAGTATAAAAACAGAAGAGAGGGAGAGAAAAGAGAAAAGTTACTTTCTTTTGAATGGCCAGACGGTTCACTTCATAAAACTATTTCCCCGATTTGTGGGAAAAAATATCGCAGTAACTAGCAATCGTAGATATCGAGACAAAGTTTTTATATCCTTTATTTTCAAGGAGTTCATTCGATCCAGTAGTCAATAGACTGGAAAACCATTGGAGATTTTTTCTCTTCCATTTAGACGGCAGTCATTAATCGAACTGTTCATAAATAAGCTAGAGCGAACGAGCAATGGGCTTCACGAGTCCTGCACGCGGCGGTACGAATAACCCAGCCGACGCTTCGGTAATCATCTCTCATCTGGATCACTCTTATATCCTCGGCAATCTATTTATCTCAATCTACCGCTATATTGAGAAAAGCACCGGCACCTTCCTTTCTTCGATAGATATAGTAGAATACAAGAGTCACGCCATAGTCAACGGGCTTTCTGTGAGAGCATCTTCGTCCCTTCGACCCCTGCCGTTGTTCGCCGTCTCAAGAGGATAAGGGAGTCCTTAGACTTCTACGACTCTTTCGCATCATTGGGAGTTTCTCGCAAAACTCATAAAGCCTCGGTACATACGATCACCGAGGACCACGAGGAAGAAAAAAAGACCTAGGAGTTCATGGAGGTCTGGTCAGTTTCGGTCTTGGATGTTGAGAAAAAGAGGATGCCGATGAAGAAAAAGATGTAGGACGGATAGGGTGGTCGCGCAATAGCACGGCCACCCAAGGATAACATCTTGTTTGTTGAACCGACTGGGGTCACCCTGCGATCCTGCTGTAAGGGCTCTAACGTGTGTCCACGGATGTGTGAGGTTCCGTACCACCTCTCATCCATTTTATCCATACTCCACCAGCTCTCGGTAGCAGATATATTTTTATGCCTGTGCTTGTTATCCTAGTCATAGTGAGGTAACGGCGCTGTGCATAACGAACCAGTCATACATTATTGGCAACTTGAAACGGAGGATATCTCTTTAGATGGAAAAGTAGACTGGGATATAGAGTCGAGATGAGGGTTTGTCGAACAATGTCGATAGACTGTTTTTTCGATCTTTTGAGGCGCTCGATAGTCCTTAGCGTTTGAGGATGATTCCATAATAGAGATATACGGTAGTAGTAGTAGTAGTGATTTATTCGTACGTTAGGACCAAGGGTCCTTCAGGCACATACACTGATGCACAGAGATGCACAGGAGCAAAATTGTATCGTTCGTTTTTCGCGATCTTCAAATACAAATATATTCGTTATCTATTCTCGACCACGCGAACATTATTCTGGATCCTTTGTGAAGAATCTAAGATGGAATAAATATGAGAATTCATAATATCGAAGGCGTCATAGGTTACAATAAGGTATTCAACAATCCCTGAGAAGCAAAGTGTCCAACATTTATTTGACATTCATAAAAATCCTACCGCAATTTTTAATAATTTTTTGAACCTGTGCGTTACGCCGGGAGCTCTGCGATCATAGCTGACATCGGAATATGAGAGAATATGAAGAACGGAGAACGTTTTCCTAACTTGGTACTGTCGAGTACTTATCCGGTTTTCCTATACAGTATACGCTAGCTACAGCCAAATCAAAGCTACTTTAACAAATTGTCACCGTCATTGCAGTCATTTGTATAGGTAGAAACGATTTCGCATGTCCATCGACGTATATTTCTCAGAGTTAACGAACGGACCTGTGTTTGCAGTCTTTTCCCCTTGAGCTTCAGAATTCAGATCATACTGTGCATTGAGCGTACATGAAGCAGAAAAAAGAGAGAAAAAAAAGAATCAGACATCGAATGTCCCAGGAGCACAGTGCAGCACCGAATAAAAGCTTTACAACGTTTCGTACTCCATTACTCCCGCGTTCGCTCAGTTTCACATACTCAGAATATTCGTACTGTCACACATTCAATCACACGAATTATTTGGAAAAACCATGTGTAGGTATTATGTACGCACCTTCAATCCTCTGAAATCTGCGTCAGTAACAGGAGCAGAAATACACATCGGTGGTGTAAGGCGAGAAATACATATAGTATCTGCTTATATACAGCTTTATGACTTATGGTTATGGGATTAAGCCATTGGTATGTAAATTGACTGACGCATGAGGGTTATCGGCTAAAAACTGTTCAATAGAATGAGCCGTATTGTCGTCGTGAGGGGAATGGAAAGAACTAAGTCAATCTTAGAGATAAAAGTGGCGTTTTTGATGGAAAGCGTGAAGAATGGAAATATGGAAGCACGAACGTTGCGCATAAACAAATAGAAAGATCATAGCCGCCGGATACAATTTTCCCGGTGGACCAAGCACTAACACACTAGTGGCTGTTCAAACTCCAGATACGGAAGACAAGCGTTCGCTTTCATAACGGTTTCATTTCCCTCGCAAATATTCCCAGACTGTTGCCATAGGACTGACAAAATTTTAGCCGCCAATAATTTCCGATATTCCCAGAAGCGCCTACTCGTGGGTACAAGTACCGGGCACTCTTGATAATTGGAAAATAGGTTCCTGCTGAATTGTTAGACTGTGAATAATGTCTTACCCATGAGACTGACAGACATGCATTTTTATTAGAATCGATAAGCTGATAATAGTACTGCATCTCTGCTTGCTAATTCGCATTTAATATTTCCGACGAATCGTGTCGCATTGAAATTCTTTGAATAGCTGGAATCTGGGTCATCCAGCGAAGGAGTGGTAGTTACATGAAAGGGTATATTGTAGAATGCCTGGTCGTTAACGGAAAGAAGCGTGTAGGTGGAGCTTTGAACTTTTGCGAAAATTGTACTTCTCAGGACCAAGGCGTGTGGCGCAAGAATATTATTATTGAACCCGTTAACACACGTACGTACCAAGTAGCCTATTAATGATGTACGGGATAGCACGTATACTCTCGATAAGTCAATTTCGTTCAGTTTTTGCCTCGGCCACTTGTTTCACACAGTCACGAGCGCGGTAACGCTTAATCCCATCGTTATACCGCTCGTGCGATATACTCGTCCTTTACTGCTAATTGCAACGCCTTCGGCGTAACTACGGCTTTAGGTTCCACCGAAAAAATTCTTTTTCTTTCAATAAGCATTTGGCGGATCACGGGTTCACTTTGGTTACACTGAGAGGATTGAATCCTTCGAGATTTTTATCCTCGCAGAACCCTAGAGGGCTTTGTAATGTAATATCAGCAAGGCCCGAGTACAATGGTCCAGCAGGACTGAGTGCTCGTATCGCTCCACCAAACCAAACCAAACCAATGTAATATCAGTATATCACAAAAATTGCTTTCAATTAAATTTTACGTGACCTTCCTTACAGCTCATGCGGAATCGTTTGTATCCAAGCAAAATTTGTTTACACGATATTGTTTACCAGATTTATAATATTTTTGTACCCAAATTACTCGACCAATATCTAAAAATTCGTTTTATAAAAATGCCTGTTGGGGTGTTTTGTATGCTGCGTAAAAAAAAAACAAATATCAAAATATCACGAGAATCTCTATTAGTGTTTTTGTTTATTTTTTTACCGATCATTAATGTAGGTTTTCGAGCTAGTTAGAGAAAGTCAGTTATAGAAATCGCGCTTTTGTTCATGGTTTATGTCTGAAGGTGCGCACAGGTGCTTTACCGAGAGGAGAACGTGAAAGACGGAAAGCTGCTGCGGCCGGTATTCGTTCACTGGTGGAACGCTTCGAAGTATCGTATTACTAAACTTTCTTGGTGCAGCTGTTGGAGAATAAGTAAAAGAAGAAGAAGCTCACCATAACTTTGTCTCGCTTTTCCTTGCTCTGCATTAAATCTCGTTACCTTCTTTAGACTAATTTTATAAACTTCCCACCTCCGTCGTGAACGACAATTATCAAGGAGCGACGCGACGTATGGTCGAAATGAACAAAATTCAGTATAACTGAATTGCGTGTCCATAAAATAATAAAAATAATGAACACAATCATTTTTATTGAATTAAGTGCTATTTACATTTCATATTTTGCAGTATAAATGAATATTTTCTACGTCGTTTGTTAAGTTGGAACGGGAATTAGAGCTTGCACATTATGAAAAACTTTACACTTCTAGTCCGGTATAGTTGAAATGATTATTTATTGAATGCATATAGTTTTTTTCAAGCTTTGCAAGTTCCGTGCTTCGACACGTCAGAACGGTTGGGATATGACGATATAAGAAGCTAAAGTCAAGTAGGCAGGCTAGCTATTTTGCAGTTAATTCGACCGTTAACCGTTAGCCGCACGCCTCCACCTAATAATCCGAGCAATAAGCGATAAAACTCGCAGGTCGTTGTCGAGCCGGGAATGCCGGTAGCAACGACGTTCATATCCACTACCGGAAGGTACACACATGGTCACATTAAACCCGCCGTCTCCCCATCTCTTAAGCTCGAAGACGATGATGAGGACGGACCGTGACAGGACATATATAGTATACAAAACATATCATACTATAGCAGTGGAAACGATAGTTTCAGGGTGATCCAAGTCACTTTTTTTTATTTAATAGACTCTTGAAGGGAAATAAAAATTGGGTATTATTTTATCTTTGTATATATGGACTCGTTAATAAGGTAGAACAAATCATTTACATATATGTCAGAGCAGTGAAGCATCGATAATCCTAAACCGGTTCATTCTTCTCAAAATCTTCTTCTCAAAATCCGTGATCTAAAATCGCGGATGCTCTCGTAGCCAATTCGCATTGTTCCATCTCATTTAGGATAGCTTCGTACAACAACAGGCGTGCTAGTTAGTTGCGACGTCAATAGAGGGTCATTAAAGCTCTCCGTGAAGTAACCGCTGACAGCTGAGCCCGTCGAAAGCAAGCAACTTTCGAGGATCTCTCTTTCACCGTTTTCGTTCACTATAAAATTCTTCCCTTTCACGCTTCAAACTATCGCATTTTCGCTACAACCCATTCTCTCAGTGCCCCTTTAGCTGCTGCTCCTCTCGGGTCATCAAAAAATTCATAGAAAGCTAGTATGCAGCTGATTCGAAAGCATGTCCAAGTTTCATCCCATTGGACGAAAAGCAGAAGCATCGCAGCTTCTTGCATGACTGCAGCAGCAGTACCAATGGCAGGTTCTGGGTCCAAGCCCGACGAAAGTTTTGATTTAACCGGCACGTACTGGCTCGCTGCGGGCTTTCCTCCTTGCGGTCTCTAAATTTTCTATCCATCCCTATCTCACTTTCATTCTTCTCTAACTCATCGCGAACTAACTCGATTCTCAAAATGGTTCGTCATCTCGCGACGGCGAACTGTACCTCATCGCGGGCTGCCCGTCTATCAACCCCTTTACCGGAGCACGTCGCTCTACTCTACTGCTGTTCACGTTCTCGTCCCCACTCACACATCGGAGAGAATTTCTACTATATCCACTTCCTGCCGCACAATCCACTTGTCACCCCGGCAGTTTGTCTCTCTCCAAACCGGTTTCAGGCTTTGTGTGACCTCTCGATCAACCCCATGAAGTTGCGTACCCAGGCACCCCCTTGACCTGTACAAGGGCACGATGAACTTGTTATGTCCGGAAACTGTTCTCCTAGGGTACAATACTAAACTCTGTTTATTATGCTGCATTCTACACTGCAGATAACAGAGTAAACAGAATAATCTGATTAAAACCAATTGACATAAACGCTCATTAATACTACACAAATAGACACTTCAGTAGAGTAAGTTTAGAGGGAAAAGTTTTGCCTTGAATGCTTGGACCCGGTTACTGAGCGTACAAACGCGATGTGATGTGCAGAAATTTTTTGTACACGGTACCAGTATCCCGCGTCGTTATACATTCTATTGTAAAAAAGGAACTATAAGAACACGGTGCATGACAGTTCGATTTCCTGCATTACGGAAATTACCAATATTCCGCACGCTCGTAAGTGAGGTAGGGGGTGATGAAAGGATTGAATCGCCGTGCATAGCACGTACGACACGATGATGACAAGGACGCTGGGCAAAACTTGTTGGTGCTTGGGGCAGAAGAACGGTAAGTACGTGGGTCATGTTCACCGCGTCAACGTACCATCTTGGGAGTAATCGGTAAGTAAATATGGCAAAGGGGGTAGGCACGACGCGTTTGGGATGGGTGGAACTCAGCCGTGCAAGAGGGACACGTTATAACGGCAACCACGTCGTTGCACTGGGAGGTACTTGGGCGCACTCCTTCTTGTTCCACCTACCACTCCTGAGCAGGTATAGCATTGCACCACTTCGGTTAGCTTCCATTATGGGCGAGAAATTTACAGTCACCTCGGGATAGCCCAGGAAATGGACCACTTCCTACAAACTACCTTAATAATGTCATTAAATACATCACCAATCTCTAATCTGAGACTCTCACCCGGTGGGAAAGCTCACACTACGTTGTTGATCACCTTACACCGGAGTGCACTGTGCAAGCTGTTACTGCGAGGGCCCGGTAGCTCAACGTACGAGATTCCTGAGAATCCGAGACTACGTCAAGATAAACTCGCTCCGTACATCATGGCATTACGCACTATCGTCAAAATTTATGTGAATGGTACGCACTTGACTGCATTGCGCTTTTACGTTGTAAGCTTGGGTTTATAAGTCGTTTACTCCGCTGTTTGTAAAGTGAATTTCAACATTCCTACAGATTTTTTGCGAAACAATTTGTCCCTCATCGAAGTACGATAGATTTCCTAAATGATTTTGATAAATATAATATAAGTAACCATATGTGTAAAATTGTTGGATTCAAGTACACCGAACGTTTAAAAAAATGTTTCTGTGGTATCGGAACTCGCCTGGGTGAAGCAGGTACCCAACGCTTGTTGACACCGTAGTTGCATCACCCAAGGTCCAATGTATACCATCCAGCTATCCATAACTTAGCGCAGTAGGGCGAAATCCAAAACACAGTTCACCGCTGCAGTCTCAAAAGGAGAAGTGCAGCATAGCTACGTACAGTAGAGTCGAGCGCTTAAGACCGCACAATTTCTCTTTGGTACTTCATATACCATAGCGGAACAGCGCGATCGTTGCTCTGGCGCTAGTCTTCTACTCTGTAAGATTAGTGTTCACGAGTCAGCGAGGGGCAGAGTGTGGCACAAGGGAGAACGGGCGTTAAAGCGAGAAGCTAGAGGCACCCAAGCCCCGAAGTAGTAACGGCCCGTGATAGTAAGGCACGCGCAGCGTACCAACGGTCGAGAGTGCAGTATTGCTTGGCCGTGCTCTAATCACCTACTCAGTAGAGAGTAACGCGAAACGCTTTAACCCTTAGCCAGCGAAAGCTCCCAAGTTCGAGTACTGCTACACGAGTTCATGTACTGCGCTTCATACTATAGATGTACATAGTACAGTTACTATGTGTATACATAGTGGTTATTCGCAACTCTACTCCCCGATGATTGAAGTGTGGATTTCACCAGAGCCCGCCTCGATCCCCCAAGTATCGAGCTCCAACTGCTCTAAGAACTCGCGAAATATCTCGCCGATCGCGAGACCGCGGGGCGAAGTTAGCCTGCATCCTCTGCGGCTTGCAGGCAGACCGGCACGATCGGTAAGAGTATAGTTATGGCACCCATTCGCAAGGAAACTTGGGTATTTGATTTTCTGCATCAGTTGTGCCACCCTCTCTCTCTTCACCACCAATCGAAAGTTTATTATACCACTACCGTCTGCCCTTGCTATATACTAATCAGGCCTTCCCAGAACCGCCGAAGAGACTCAAGGAACAAGATGCTAATGGATGGCAGAGGAAATATCTTTGAAACTTTCACACAAAAGTGGTGAAACTTTCATTACAGTTGCTTGTCGAAAATTTTTTCGACTTGTAAAATCAATTTCTTTACGTGAAAGTTACGATATATTAAAGGTAGGCCATCCGTGTTCTCATAACATAATGCGGAGATAGTTGGGATACTTTTGTTAAGAGCAAAGCAGCAGCATCGGCTGCCCCTAGTGTCCCATCTTTGTACGGGGAAATATTTCTCAATTTTTTTTGCAGTATCATTTACTTCGAGTATAGCAATACGGTGAGCAATAATTTCCGAACACTTCAATCCTTTCATAAACATGTTAGCTGAATGGAACATGAGGTGGAAGCGAAAGTATCGAGTTAATGCATATAATTTCTCTGAAGAACAGTTCTATCAAATAGACTCATCGTTCACATATTCTCACAAGACCTCATAGTAAGTCCGTCAGAGTAACTCTCACGTACCGTATAGAATACTTTGCGGTAGCGCGAACGACGAACCACCGTGCTGGCTCCCACATAACCTCGATTACGTCCGGCACGGATATTCGTTACCTTCACTGAACAAACGTTGTCTGGTAGGCTTCCTCCACGAAAAACCCTTTCGACTAATTCCAGAGAGAACTATTTGAATCGTAACTCTTCTTAAGGTGAGCAATCTAATAACGCGATCACTTCGACGCGATAGCATGTTCAGACCAGTTTTCCGACCTAAACGAGCATGAAAACGATCGACCATAGCAAATAACCATTATGGATTTAGTCGGTAGCATTATAGCACAATTGCACTGAACCTCACTACTGAAGACCCAGGTAGGATATATTAACATTTGCTTCTCGTGCGGTGTAATCGAGAGTGCCGAATCGAGATTAACCGCGTAGAAGTGGTGATACAAAGAGGGTGAAGTGCTGCGAGTAGAGAGCACACCCGTATGTTATTTCCTGTGTCTTCGGCAAAGGGAAGAATTGCGCGAATCGGAAGTGCGATGCATTGATTCTATTTTTCTCTGGCATCGATCTCTCTTTTCGTTCGTTTGAAGTGAAACTACTTCACAGAAATGAGACTCGACGATCTGCTAACGAAAATTTCCTGAGAGTAATTACTTTAATGATACAGCAAGAAGGAGCGAGCAGAGAGCACGATTTTTCTCGGGGGGGGGGGGAGGGGGGGGGGGGCCGGGGGGGGGGGGGGGGGGGGGGGGGGGGGGGGGGGGGGTTCCACCATCCGCCTGGTGCCACAAGAATTTATTTGCGGACCACCTCTCGAAGCCGCAAGTTTGTCAATCGTGAAGGAGAGTTCCTCCTTTGCCCTTTCACACTGGGGCGCTTTAAGCGGAGAGCGTCCAGTTTTTAGCTTGAAATACACAGCGTCGCATCGAGACAAAAATTAGAAGGGACGGAATGCTTTCGCGAAGTTCTTGGGAAGTTCCACGGGCATGAAACGAAGATCGTCGAAACGGGTGTCTTCTTCATGGTTTCTAATATCTTCTACCTATGAATGTCCACCGGTCTTCCTAGGTATTGCTCTGGTTCTATACCTATTGAAATATTATATTACTAGCACGTCGTTGTGGCACGGTCTTTAGACTTTAGAACTTTAGAAACCAGGAATTTAGATATCCGGAGATTTACCGAAAATACGTCAATTTGAACATTTCATTTTTCGACCGGAAGTGACGTCATACGGGAAATACGTCTCTTCCGGTTTGGAAAATCTTATTTTTCGACTGGTATATACGATATACGATGTCGAACATTTTCACGCCAGCAGCTTCTCCAATCATCACTATAGTGTCTCCCAAATGTGTAAAATATACATGTACCGAATAGTACTATCGGATCGAGAACCATAATGTTATCCCGTCCCAACGCTACGAGCATTCCGTCGGTTACTCAACTCAGCAACGACGAGACTATGTTTATTGGCCGATAAAGAAATCGACCGTTAACAGCCCGACATCGCCGATAGCAGCATCAGCGGCGTTACCGCTACGAACACTATGACTGCAGTAGCGGTGTCGCAGCTCGTGCTGCAGCACCAGCCGGTTGGTGTTATTGCATAATAATAACCACCGACCACCGAGGCGGCTGAACGAGTTAGTAAACGGGTGGGGATACATAGAGGGAAGAGGATGAATAGTAGCGGGGGCATTTGCACCGTGACCTCGGTCTGATTACCAGCGCTACGACTGCCGACACCAGGATCCTTCGGCCCCAGGGAGAATCGAAAGCATGGCAAGTGGACGTTGCGAAAAGGGAGTTGAAGAAAGACAGAACGAACGGAGCTCGAGCCAGAATGGGGGTCGCAGCCGCGAACTGCTGGGAGGGGTGATAACTTATCAGATCAATTACAGTTATTACTTTATTCTGCCTCGATGCACTTGAACTTTATGCTGCGCTGAGATAAGCGTAATCGTTATACTCTTCGCACCTCACCCTGTACTCTCACTCGCTCCAGCCATCGTTCTACCATATCGTTCGGCGTCTCTCCTCGACAGTTTCCATCCACAGTCGAACCGCAGTTTTCACCACGTTATATAATAAAGCCCTCGCGTAACTTGCAAGATGCGGTAGCCTTTGATGAGGAAAAAAACGAAGAATAAACGGTGAAAAGCTTTCGTGCGGGCGAGGCTTTTTTTTACACTTGCTATTTCATGTTTTTGTTCTTTCTTAGGTTTAACTCGTTCCTCATCTTTGCTCTTCGGCCACCTATTCTTGACGACCTTTCTTTCTATCTTGATTCTTCTCTTATTTCCATCAGTATCTTTCCTTATACCGGGTTCAAACCTCTTGGCTCGTTACCCCTCGCGGCGATTCGTTAATTCTGCAGTCCCCCGATGGTCTAGGGAATAAAACTCGAATAACGGCGTACAAGTGGGTGAGAACGAAATGGATATAATGAAGAAAAGAAGAAAAGAAGAAAAGAAGAAAAGAAGAAAGAAAAGAAGAAAAGAAGAAAAGAAGAAAAGAAGAAAAGAAGAAAAGAAGAAAAGAAGAAAAGAAGAAAAGAAGAAAAGAAGAAAAGAAGAAAAGAAGATAGTGTCAGTCGTTGAAACGACGACAGTCGAATCGACTCGTACCCTTCGCCACACTGATTCTACTGTCCTTGATGGTAGCGTGGATGTGGGGCACTGGCAATGTCGACAGCGACGAGGAGTACGTCGAGTATGACTAGGTCTTTTATGCGCTCCACGCCAAGTAAAGTACTTGGGAAACGAGAGAATCCTTGATCTCACTCGTTATACGCGATCTTCTATATCCCTGTCTTCTCCTCTGAACAGCGGTCTTAGTAGCTGCCGCTTCTACGACTCGCCTTGTACTGGCGGCTCGTTTTAGAGGGTACATTCTGCCACTTGTTCGCCTACGGGATGTGATCTTAAGTCTACAATCCGCAAGTCGGGCTTGGCAGCTATGTGTAGCCTTAATCGGAAATGTTTGTCTTCTTCGCAATTCTACCGAATTATCGTGGCTATCTTTTTGTGATCGCATAATTCCATGCGGAACATGTACTCGAGCATTTCTTTGATATGCTGTAACGAAATCATATCCGAATTGATATTAATGTTGACTCCGAGGAATCTATGATGTTGGACTCGAGCGAGGAGAAAATTTATAATATAGCCTAATATTTCGAAACGCGACCATTCTAGCTCGGTAATTTTGAAAATATCAAGGACTCTGGTAATTTTGAGTTTTACAAAAAACTCAAGATGAACGGCGTCGATGAGGAATCGAGCGTTGAATGGTCAATATACTTTAAAGGGTTTGCAAAGTAACTTGTTGGGTTTGACCACTAGGTGCTCTACTTTTAGTGGGCGATATTGTACTATCCAGCGTTAGTAAAACAGAAATCGGTCCTGGTTTAGCCTCGGGGTTCTCGTGTTAGAAGAAAAGTGAAGTACGGTGGTGAAACTTGGACTTTTCGTGGCTCGCCGAGATTGAGTTCGCGTAAGGTAAGGCTCGAGGTAACGAACGAGTAAAAAGGCAAGAGCGCCGGGCGAAGAAAAGCAGGGAAGGAAGCAGGTCCTTAATGTGAGTCGGAAAGTCGCATTAATTTCACAGTGCACCTCGGAAGCAGAGCGATACGGTTCGCCAGCTTCGCGAAAGCCCGTGTGTATCGCACTATACCGGTACCACTCTATACTGCACCTACTGCCAACTGCATAAAAGTTGAGAGCGAGGACGCGAGCCGTTCGTGCGGCACGAGAATTCTCGCTAGAGACTCATAGTGAATGTTGAACGTCTCAAAGACGGCGAAGAGAAAAGCTTTTCAAGGTTGCATCGCATTGAACCACCAGCACCACCGTCGACTGAACCATTCTGCTTATTAAGACTTATCACTTCGTTTCCTCCAGTATATACAGAAGGAGGCGAAGGAGGAAGAGAAGCAGTCACGTTCGCTCGCGGATACACTCGAAGAATCTCTTCAAATTCTTGTGGCGTCAGCTTAATTGTTATTAATTGCCGCAACGGTCCGGCAAATGATTTACTACCATCTTAGTACTCTCCGGTGGCCGCATGGTTCTCGAACATAAATCGCAACAAAGATTTTCGTTAAAAGAGTTATTTACGACTTTTACTGTCGAAAGCACCTTCCTCCTTAATTCCCTTCCCTTCTTCTCTCCCACCAGAGGTTAAAGAATCGCGAGAGAATTTATTCGCACTTTCACAATGTTCCCGCTGAGCCGCGCTCTCCAGTACGAGCTCTCTCTCTCTCTCTCTCTCTCTCTCTCTCTATATATATATATATATATATATATATATATATATATATATATATATATATTTCTTTTTTACTCTCCTGGGACTTAATTCCATGGTACTTGAAGGATCGTTGCGAAATACTGGTGACGTTCTAGAATAAGAAGATAAATTTAGCCACCAATTGAGTCTAAAAGTGTTTCATCGACGAACAATAATGTTTGTCGAATAAAAATTTCATACATATTTGTTGGAAGTACGCTCCGAAAAAAAGTGAACTTTTTTACGGAAGGATATTTAAATTTTGAAAAGTGTGATCGATGTTTGGAGAATTCCATAACAAACAATGAAAGTGTGATACACCGTGACAACGGCTCAAGCTGTGCATAAACAGACTCCGTCGCTGTACTGAATAGCGGTTGAAGTATGGACTACAGCGCAGTGTCCAAGGGTCCTTGAACACTACGTACTCAATTCGCCCGATCGGATAACGTCCAGACAGAGCTCAGGCACCTAGCAGTGGAACTACTATACGCTGCTATGTATCTACACACTACAGTTACAGTACCGTGGGCAAGAGGGTCGGACAGGTCGAGCGGTGCAGTCGGCGGTGCACTTTCGGTGTGTACAGGCTGACCCGAGGAGGCGAGAGTGCGGATGCTCTTGTACGTCCACCGTCAGCCAAGCGCCGGTCCAGGCCAAGCGGATGAGGGTTGTAAGGGTAGTGGTACGGGTCGCGAGGTGAAGTCGTGAACGCGGCGGTGGGTACAAGGGAGGTTAATCTCGAAGGTGTCTGGCATGATTCCCGGATGGAGGTTTATTGCGTCGTAACATACAAGGAAGGGCGGGTGAGCGTAGAACATCGAAGTCTCAGTGAAACGGCAACGGGAGCAACGCCGTGGATCTAGCCGCCTCGGATTTTGTGGCCTGAGCTTCCTCATACACGTGACATTTATATCTTAGCGTTAGCACGTACTACGTATCTATACACGAATGGCACAGCCACACAAAGTGCTTCGTTACCCTGCAGACCACCTGCCCTATGGGAGTCTAGCGTCACTTAGTAAGAGTACGCAATACTAAAATACAGATTTTCTAGCTGCAAGAAAAACGGGAGATTTCCGATAATGAAATACAATCTTTGTACTAAATACAACGGATTTTATCTGTTCGAACTAAGATTCACGTAGTTAATAATTTAGCGGGATCTAGGCTCCACTAATTGAATTAATTGCCTTATTATTGCTACTGATTTTCTGGACACGACTTTTACGATTAAGGATACGTTTTAGGTATCCTTAATCGTAAACATATAAACATGCAGCCAGGAAAGGTTTCCTGGCTGCATGTTTATACTCGCGTCGTCGAGCCAGTCACCCGCTCGATTGTGTTTCGCTATGGTCGACTCGCTCGATCGTGTTCTAATGTCTTCTTCAAGGGTTGAAATTTGAGGGATGTTTCATCATCGTAAAGGAAGGCGTCTATGTGATGGAATTGTTCGGGGAAATCTCGTTTCTCGGTATGTCATCGAATTGGGTCGAATAATTCTCTCGAACTGATTCGAGAGAAGCAAGGGACGCAGATTCGCGTGTCCATGTACATGTGGCAGACATTTTCCTGTTTCAATCAGCACACTGTATGAGAAGGCGCAACGTTCGTATGGTACCGTCGAATTATAAGCTCTAAGTATCCCGGACGTGTAACATTATAAATTTAAGAAGTTAAAGCTGACAGAAAACGATATTGATTTTACATTCCCACAACGTCGACGTCACTCTCCAAATTGTGTATTTTAAACTTACGTAATCGATAAGCAGGTAATCCAACTCGTCACATGAAATTATACCCTTTCAATATTATTCGTGCATGCGTAAAGCTTAGACCATTGTTTTAAGTATGCTTTTTTTAAAACAAAGCTCTCTTAGTATTGTTCAATGCTTAAACCTGATGCAAAACACTCGATGAAAATGAGACGTAGTACGTTTGCTGCGTGTTCATTGGATGACGCGGTTCTCCGTCATCCCCTCTCATCTCGGCTGCTTCACAGATGCACGAAGCGATAGCGAAATAATTACAATGATTGAAAGCACAAAACAACGGGTTGACGGCTGAGCCTTCGTAAAGGTACGGCGCATACATTTTGTCAGCGCACGAAAGGCATCGAAAATGAATGGAACAAGCTCACGTTGCAAGTTGCTCTTACGGTCTTCACACCCATCCTGTTACGACCGGGCGAGCGCCGCCCTTTTGTGCGTCTAGACTTTTCGTGTGCCGGACAATTATGCGGTCGCCACGTGTTACAGTTCACAAATCCCGTTCTGCACGGGGAACATTGTGAGTCAGCGCGACAAATACGTTGAGACCCTGTGTGCTCGCTTACGCCGCCCGCAAATAACTGTCGCGACGCAAAAGTTTTTTTTGTTCACTAGTAATGCACGACGCATCAACAAAATCGATAATTCTGAATCCGTTATGCTGATAGAAAGATAAGACACAGAGAAGGAAAGGAGGAAGAACCGAAATCCTGACACCAAGACGTCCGATAAGGGATAAATTTATACCGTCATCGGGGATGAGAAAAGGGCTCGACTTGGAGGCGATGTTGAGTTCGCGCTCCTGGTCATTAGTGGCTTTTACTCTCGGAGGTACAATTTGCTAACGGCAACGCTGCATTGACCCAAAGCCCTGTGCTTTCCGACATGCAAACAATGACATGCGATAGCTACGACCGTGGTAGCTGCATAGAAACTAAAGCCGACGCTAAAGCTATACCGGCACAACACTGCACGCTGCCACAACGGCAGCTTGAATTATTCATGATAATTAACGGTAATCAGGGACGCCGATTAATTGGCTCACTGCTCTCTGTACTTCTCCCACTTCTATGTTCACATCGCTATACCTCGAACATCGGTGTTCACACGTATACTGAATAAATTCGATTCTCAAATTGTTATTGACATTTATCCAGCTCCCGTAAATTGATACTCTCGTGGATATCACAGATTATAGGATAACCTCTACAATAAGTGGTCATCTAAAGGATAGCCGGGCAGTATACACAGATAATTAAATATTAAAATGATCTCCAGATTCGTATAGTAAGAATGGGACGCATGCGTAGTCTACTATCTCTTCCCAGGTTTTCTAAGATGCTGTCCAGTTTCGCAGATGACTTCTTATTAAAGTGTGGGACAAAATACCAAATTCAGACTTACCTCTAGATTATACTATACAAATCTGGAAACCATTTGTATATTTATTTTTAGTGCAGCCATTGGCATCTTCCAATATTTATACTGAACTGGTCATGTAGGGCAGAGGACGGCAAAAAATACTATTTTAACCAATTTATCGTATGTCTTCACGAATTCATATGCAATGGCGCATATTTTGTTGCTTTTCCTCATTTACTGCGTAGCAGAAACCAAGTGGACAATTTCTTATCTCGGACGATCTCTCTGTCATGGACAACATTATATTGTCTATCAAACGATGAGGTAAACGAGCATCGACCACTTCACTTACATTATTCAGTATCACGTGTTCAATAACTTAAACTCGCGAACCGATAATTGACATCTTCGTGGAATGCAAATGAAGCAAAGAAGAAGTTTCACGTACGGTGAGTTCTGGTTGCCGAGGCAGCGCGCCGCAGCGAGCCGAGGAGAAACCTTTTTGTCGTCGTTCTCCGCCAAAGTTATACATAGACTTTAAAACTCTCCACTTCCGCGCTCTACGGGTGTCCGCCCGCTCACAAAAACCAAAGGTGGAATATTTTCCGCCAATATACTGAGGTGGTGCAGAACGGGTTCTTCGTTCAGAAGCACTGTCTCCCCCTGGCTCCACTTTGCTTTTGAAGCCCCGGAACGAACAAACAGGCAGGCTCGTTTCGGGCTACCCACCATCGTCCTCCTGAAACCTATTACTCCATGGGTAAAACTTACTTTTCCCAGGAAATTACTTTTACGAAGTATCTTATTTCGTCGCTGGCATAACATGAGCACTACCACTAGAGTTCCGCAATCGAGCAAGTTTAATCTTACAATATACTGCATACTTTTTACGCTTATTTTGTCATCCATTAATCGATATGTAGAATAATTATTATATCAATCGAGTTTCAAATAGTTCGACGTTTGAACTTGCTTTTTAACCATTTTTTTTATAAACATTCATGTACCCCATCAAAAAAGTTCATTTTTTGTCAATTTTACAATTTATATTTCTTTCAATTTAATAATTATTTTTTAAAGGTTTTTGCTTCCTCATAGAGGAAACTTCGTCATGGTGAAAAAAAATTTCGAGATTTTAATGAAAACGTGTTCATAATGTTGAAGTTTTCAAATGGTTTGTTCATAATGTTCCTTTATTCGCGAAGCTTCCTCTATGAGGAAGCCAATAATTCAGACAATGTTTCCTCATAGAAGAAGCTTTGCGAATAAAGGAACATTATGACAAAGCGATATGAAACTTCCAATTTTCAACTTTTTTTATTATTAATTTTACAATTTTTATTTTTGTCAACGAAGTGTACTTTCAACTACAAAAGAAAACCAAAAAAAAACAATCATTATTATTAAATAATGAGGGTAACATTTCGAGCTCCCTAACTTTTGTTTCAGGTTATACTGCAGTGCTCCCCATTTTATTATCTCTACATGAGAGTGGTGTCGATTGAAATCCCTCCTATCGTGTACTTGTTATTATCGACTATCCCTCGGCTGTCCGGTCGTATTGAACAGGATATGATCGCTCTTGTTGACGAGTCGGCACTGTGCCACTCCCTCTATCCACCCTCTTGAAATATAGTACCTTTCTATATCAAACTGCACGTCGCAACTAATTTCCCGTGTAAACGTATGGCTGTCGGGTTGCCCACCACTGTGGGATTATCTTGCATTATCCGAATAGCAATGGGATATTCTCTTCGCAAACTTTCATTAATTCTCTCTGAATGTTGCACGTATGCGATAATCTATATGCGGATACATAGGAGCATACAAACCATGATACACCAATTGAAATTTGCACGACAATCATTATATATTATATATATTACATAATAATTACTCGATTTGATTATGCCATTATTTGTTTGAATCATTGATGAATAAGATAAGTTCTCTAATCGCATGAAAAAAAAAAAGATTTGTAGTTATTTATTTTTAATTTGAGCCAACAATCGGTGTTCCCAAACGATAAGATCGTTATCATTTCTACATTATCTACTAATATATTTTATATCAATTTCTTGTAAAAGCCTGTAGAACTTGGTGGAAACATTTTCGCACTACAAATCCTCTTTAACACGCGGGTGCTAGTTGTGTACAGGAGGTAACCCCGCGCAGCCACAGCCAACAATTAGCTTGTGGGCTGTCTTGTTACTCCGTTAACTCAATATTGCACTACTGCGAGGCGAGGCACAGCATCAAAACGTAAATACCTGAGATGCTGGAGATATACGGTACACCGGGTACGTGTAAACCGCCGTACAAAGCACACTACGATGTATAATAGCGCACTACTGCTATGACATGTACACTTATGCATCTCGAATTCAAACGTCATATTTGTTTTTTTCATAATTTGCTATTCCCCCATAAAAAATCGTAACTGGTGAAAAGATGCGAATTTATTACACCTGTTTTGCGAATTTGGCACCTTTCTTGCAATCCCTGTCATTTTTTTCCTATTTCATATATCTATGTGGCACCTAAAACAGAATATTTTTCGGTACATTCTGTGCAATATCGTTGTGTAAGGAAAATGGGTACTTTTATTGGAAGACAGGAATGCACAGCTGAGGAAAGTACAGTACCATTGGCATCGGAGGGACCGGAAGTTTACGTAAGTCTATAGCCGGGTACCGTTCGGAACGGTACGAGGCGTGTGTTTTATTGGCTTCGGGATAAATGGAGGCTCATTTCACGACCTCTAACTCGGCAATAAAAATGATAAAGAAGGATATCACTGACGCAACTGGCGCGACATATAAAAAAATACATATGGAGCAGAGGTGGAGTAGCAGAGACGGGGCAAACTCACGGTGCTTTGCTTTCTGGAAGCCTGGAAGTGCACGAATGCACGCGGCATTACAGCTCAAATCGATCTCCTTTCGCCGATCGTCGACGGCAGTTATACCACCGATGGTATCGGAAAGACGTCCCCCTCGAGATGTTTTAGACGTTCATCTTTTTATCCCTTCATCCGTATAAAAAAAAGGTCGAAAGGCCCCAAATAAAAAGGCGATCAGACACTCTGGCTACGCGTTAAAATGTTATGATTTTTGAACGGTGATTTATCTTCATCTGGTCGATTAACGTTATCTTAATTTGTTGTCATAAAATAATGATGGTTTATAGATTGGCGTTGACCAAGTACCGTAGCGAACCCTGCACTTTAAAATTTGGGCGATTCGACTCGCCTGGGGGCATTTAGCTTTACGTAAAAAGTAATTCGGCGTTCGCTTGTCGATGATCGAGTGCAATTATACTGCTGCGGAAATGAGCAGTTATTCATTTCGACACCATCGAGGGAGAAAATGAAGATAAATGAAAATCGAAAACTGACTGGAGCTTCTCAGATATCATCGAGAGACGAAGTTTCCGAGGGTCGCCATGAAAAGGTATAGAATGACCGACGAGTGTCTGAGCGGAAAATAAATGTTCTCGGAAGTCGAACCATGTCGGTTGACTTGGTGAAAGAATTAAAGAGCGAGACGGGCTCAGCATCGGAGTCTGCTATTGCACAGCATCCTCGTGCAGCCTTCTCTCTCTTTCTCCCTCTCCCTCTATTCCTTTTTCTTTCACTTTCATCCGCGTTCTTTCCTCTTCTCACAAAGCCATCCAAGCCAGCAAGATAAGCTGGTATGATAAAAAAGCGGAAAACGTGAGCCAGCAGGACGACTATCCATTGTGAATGCGTAAACGAATTACGGAAGTTCTTTGCCGGAGACGTTGAGTTGAAGCTAGCGTGTGGAAATGCAGTTCAGGGGAAACGGAAATCCGCAAAACGACGAGGAAGAAGAATAAAAATATGGAGAAGAACGGCGCGAGGGATAAAGGGCGTAGATAAAAGAGTGCACACGAGTATAAGTATAAGTATACCTGAAATATGCGGGTAAAGTGAAGGAAAAAAGCAGAGGCCAAAAGTAGATTTTATTTCAGAAAGCTTTACATTTTTCCTCCGTCGAGTTGACTGACGACAGTATAGGGAAACTTGAATTTTTTCTACCAGTGAAAGCAATTTCATGTATTCATCAGAAATGAACGTAACTCAGACATCCGTAGCCGTCGAATATTCAGCACTTTCTTGATGCTTGGAGAGATTTCGAACCGCTGTTTTTCGGCACCGCAGATTTCGAATCTGCAGTAAATTTTCGAAATATCCATCGCGACCACCCCGACATGGCTACTTGAAAGATGCGATGTAAATTAGATTTACCAACCACCCAGATTGTATCTTGCCGTAACTGAAAAAAGACACAAAACCGGAAAGTGCAATATACAAATCGACAGTAACGTTTTTCTGGTATGATGTCACTTCCGGTCGAAAAATGAGAGGTTCAAATTGAAAGTAACGTCACAAAGAAATATTTTCAAAATATTCCTGAGTGACGTCACTTCCGTTTTAAAATTGAGATTTTTAAACCAGAAGTGACATGCTTTCACGTAATGCGTAGGTGCTTATAGCTATAAACACGATCAGAATGTTTCTGAATGTATGTAAATATATTTTACTCCAGAAACTCCAGAGGATTCAGACATTTACGGAAGCAAGAGTTCAGTCGTTTAGTGAGTAACTGCTTAAAGTCTTCCTCGGAGCACCGATCGTTATAGGATTCGGATTGGTGCAAAAAAGAGGAGAAGTCGTAAGAGTAAACGGAGAAGCGCGAAAATGAGAGAGCGCGTCGGAGATAGAGCGGCGGTACAGGCTATGAACGGAGGAGGCAACGGCGCTAAGGTAGGCCGTAATCGTCTTATTTCGCGTTAAATCTCGTATCTCCGTCCCGCTCCACTGTTGGCTCTGAGACTGGTGAAGGCATCAGGTAGCCCCCAGTGCACAGGCTCTCTCTCTCCCTCCCCCCCCCCCCCCCTCTCTCTCTCTCTCTCTCTCTCTCTCTCTCTCTCTCTCTCTCTCTCTCTCTCTCTCTCTCTCTCTCTCTCTCTCTCTCTCTCTCTCTCTCTCTGCGTAATGAGGTGTCCAGGTTAGTTAGGGATGCGAAGAGACAGTTCTATGGCCAGGCGTTTCGTGATGCGGATGGCTGTCGGGCGACGTGGAATAGGTTACGGCAGCTTGGCATCCTCCGTCCGCGGGGCAGTGTAAAGGCGACTGCTGTGCCGATTGATGTGCTCAATCGGCACTTCGCGTCGGTTGGTGGTGCCTCGGGTGCGGGGGCTCAGGACTATCGGCCGGCAGTGAGGGAGTTTGACGACTCGCGCTTTTTCTTTAAGGAGATTTCTCCGGATAAGCTCTGGCGTGCGTGTTCGAGGCCTACGTCTGATGCGTTAGGCGTGGATGGTTTGTCTGCGTCTTTGTTGAGGGCAGCGCTACCTGCGGTCTTTCCGATGGTCTTGCATCTCATTAACTTCTCTCTCGCGGCGGGTGTGTTCCCGGCTCTCTGGAAGCAGGCTTTGGTTCGTCCGGTACCGAAGGTCAAGTGTCCGGCGAGTCCGTCTGACTACAGGCCGATCTCGCTTTTATGTGCGTTGTCAAAAATTGCCGAGTGCCTGGTGGCGGATCAGCTGACGGCCTTTCTCGAGTCGACGGGTCGCTTCGATCCGTTTCAGTCGGCGTACCGTATAGGTCATAGTACTCAGGCTGCGCTGTTGCGAATAACGGATTATGTCCGCGAGGGGATAGATAATAGGGAGCTTACGGGGCTTGTATCGTTTGATTTCTCGAAGGCATTCGATCGCGTGCAGCATGGCATTCTGCTAAATAAGTTGCGGGGCTTGCACCTATCGGACTCTGTGGTCAGCTGGGTAGAGTCGTATTTACGGGATCGGTCGCAAGCGGTGTTGGGTGCTCGCCACGGGGAGCTTTCGGGGTGGGTTACGATGGCCTCTGGCGTTCCACAGGGCTCGGTGCTCGGTCCGTTGCTCTTCGTGCTGTACTTGTCTGACTTTCGGTATGCGCTTAGCGAGTGCGAGTACAACTATTATGCGGATGACCTGCAGATCCCTACGCGCGGCTCATTCGGCGATATTAATCGAGTGATATCTGTCTTGAATAAGGAAATTGTACTTATTAGGATCTGGGCCACGCTTAATGGCCTGCTCTTGAACGCGGATAAGACTCGTGCAATGTTTTTGGGGAGTTCGGCGTATGTTCGTAGGCTCGATGCACTGCCCAGTGTGTACAACGGGCTGGCGGTCGTGCAATATGTTCGGGAGATTAAGCTCCTAAGGGTGGTTGTCGCGGATGACCTGAGATGGAGTACGCAAGCGCTGAACACGGCGCGAGCGGTAATTTTCCGGCTCTACCAGCTTAAAGTTTGTAGAAATGTTCTTCCGTTCGCGTTGAGGGTGAAGCTGGTCTGTGCGCTCATATTCCCGGTTATTGACTATTGTTGTGTGGTGTTTTGCGGTATTACGGCGGAGGACGAGAGTGTTGTGCAGGTTGCGCTGAATTCGTGTGTACGTTACATTTTCGGGGCGAGTCGGTTCGACCACGTAACTCCGCTGTACGAGAGGCTGCGGTGGCTGAAGGTGCGTGCGAGGAGAAAATATTTCGCGGTGTGTGCTGTGTATGATATCCTTGAGTCCGGTCTACCGGTTTACCTGCGTGAGTCTTTTCGTTTTGTGGAGCCGGTCGTCGTGCTGAGGGATAGGGGGCGGCTGCTGGAGGTGGGTGCGTTTCGTACCGAGGCGATGAGAAGTGCGTTTCGTATTACCGGGGCTATGCTGTTTAATTCGTTGCCGTCGGGCGCTAGTTCGCTCACTAAGGGGAGGTTTCAGTCCCTAGTCATGGATCTGCTGCTTGAGGGTGGCTTCTGAGTGTGAGTATGAGTATGAGTATGAGTATGAGTATGAGTATGAGTATGAGTATGAGTATGAGTATGAGTATGAGTATGAGTATGAGTATGAGTATGA
>JAPYZD010000193.1:0-47321 GCA_030522725.1 Ichneumoninae sp. B BG-2022a | reverse complement strand
TGCTTGATTTTTTTCAGATTTTTATCCGATCGAGAAGTGTTTGTAATTCTCTTTTATTCCTCTCAAACTTAGGCGGCGTCAGTCATTGCGCTAGTACTGACTTAAATTGTATTCAAACGTGTCCGCTGAACATTTTTTGCTGAATTGCACAGCAATCTGTGTAAATGCAATAATGCGGCTGCGATATGGATATACACAGGGGACGCCACGGTTCTGAGATACTCGGCGTTCAAAAGACGCTGCCGCTGCCACCGCTGCCTCGGCATAACTGTATAATCAATAGGGCAAACAGTAGGGCGAGAGCTCGGAAGGGATGGATAAGGTATTCTATACATACGATATACCGCAGAGGTATACGGTGTAATAGAGCCGAAGCGCGCGCGGCTCTGGAATTGTTTAGTCGATATAATGGGTCTATCTCGCGTCTAAGCTGGAGATTTTACTCAGCTCGAGGTTTCAGCTTCGTGACCCAATATCGAAACTATGCTATCAAGCCTTCGAAGTTGAGAGTGGAAAATACCAAGCCACCGAAAGTCTCCGGAGCTATTCGGCTAATATAATTGTTATCGCGATACCACGGTCGACAATTTAAACGCGATAATTTCCGGAATTTAACGCCTAAAACTCATCGGAGCCCTATCAGCATCGTGTAAAATTCAATTAATCAAAGCGTCTGGTTTAGCCGTGTTCCATTGCCAGTTTCTCACAAACGCGTGCGCGCGCCCGCATACACGCTCGCACTTGGTTATCTCATTTAGCTTGATAATTAAGCGTCTCCTTTAGTCGAGTCGACGGAGCGTGTAAGAGCCGGGGCGAAGAGCCTTCTATCCTCTGTCACCACAGCTGAGACAATACATTCGTACGAGAGCTCAGGGAGCTCCGGCTAACCCCAACCGAGTAACCCGCCAAGGAAACTGTCTGGCCCACCGTTTTACCCATCTGCTATTCGGTGTACGCGAGTGGATAGCCCTGGTCGCGTTGAAGCAATAATTCACGAAAGTGACTGAGTGCTACGGCTGAGATAGGACAACCCGGGGAACAATCGTTCGAGGAACGAGCGACACGATCTTTGGAAGCGAAGGCCGATTATGTCAGAGCCGTAGGCGGAACTGGGCTTATTCTCGTTGACAGATGGCTGTCCATCAATTTTGGGAGTCGAGGTGTAGGGTGAGACTTCGCGATTGTGAAAAAAAACATTTTTCAACTGAGATTATTCAAGGTGATATCGACTATCGAGGGGTAGGGCCAAACAGTTTTTTTTCGGCGGACTGTGCAATAATATTTAATGGACGCAATTACTCATCTGCTGTCCGCAAGGTAAAAAATGTATTGTCACGAATATCGTAGACCCGATAGGATGGACGATTTATCGATCATTGAGCGGCATCACGAGCCGCTCGTATACAGCAGGACATTTGACGTACAAACAAACGATCCATTTGACAACGATCGTAGATTTCATCGACAATCTTTTTCGGGACTTTAACACATATTGACTTAAGGCATATAGACTGTTGCGTAACGCTTACGATTTCCTATTAGTGCTAATAACGATTCCGCCGCTCGTTCTTTTTATAACCCGTGTCTCTGTTTATTTCGCTCGTTCGTTACACTATGAACGGTTATAATGAATCTTCGAACCGTTCCGTAAGGCTGAAAGTCCCGTTTTCCTAATCGCTGTTAGAATTGATAAGTCTAAGGTTTTTTTTTACACGCAGATGTGCGGTCGCTCTTAGCTCGTTGGGCCATATTCATTTATTTTTTTAACATACTATCTGCCCATAAAATGCGAACGTGTGACTGCCCATATAATGTGAATGAGCGAACGTGTGAGCACGTGTATGAATACGTATGAGTGTGTATGTGTTCGAACTCTTTGTCTGACGCGTTGTAAGAAGAGCTGCGGCACGCGCAATGTAACGTTACTAGACGACGTTTGCCGAAAAAGGGATTTTCCAGTTCGACCCGAGATCTCGTGCCTGCATCATGTTTCTTGTATGGAAAAATATAATCTATATAATAATAATTATAATATATAATTAAACTCTCATTTTTATGTATAAATTAAGTTGTGAATTTAAAAATAAATTACCGGTAAATTTAAAAATAAATATTTTAAAATTAACCGCTTACAAAAACTGATAATGATAACGCCTTGATGTTTTTTTTCCAGACATATTATTTACTGACGAGACGTGGATGACTTGCCCTCCAATTCCAAGAATCATAAACAGCAGCCCGGAACCCGGAATATGTTCAGCTTTTCCGTATCAGAGGATATATTTGTGTTACTACTCCAAGATTTGTGGATCTTGGCGGTTTCCCCTCTGTAATACACATCGAATTTGAATTTCCGGCTCTCCGGCCGTATTCCCATGTTGGTTATCCTCATAGTGCATAGGATAGCCCCGTGATACACATATCTCTGCGGTCTGAGTAGGTCGTCCGCCGTCAATTTACAATCTTCTCGGTGAATTATATTTCAAACGTATTTATTATTCATGGACAATGCACTTTGGGGTCTGACCGAGGTGTGCCCGGGGCTCGGTGGATTTCATAAATACGAAAATTCGCTTTCCCGAGGGAACGAGGACTTCCCTGGTCATTACCATACGAAGGAGGCTCGTCGAACCCTCAGAGAAGCGAGAGAACCCGAGAGGACTCCTTAGGTTCGTCGATGATTCAGCGTGCAATACGTGTAAATATTTTCGTACATCGTTGTATTTACGGTCAGAAATCGAAAGATACACACACAGAACACGTATCGCAGAAAGGGCCGGAGATGTGTCAAATATATATTCCCCGATGTCCTTTATAAAAATGGTAAGTACAAAATTTATATCCGATATTCGATGGGTATCGTACCCTATTCGCGGTAAAAAAAGGTGCGCTCACATGCCCGACGACCACTCGCTACCGGGAAGTACGAGGAAGATAAATAAAATAATATGCATGAAAATATTAAAAGAGGGGCGTTGCTGAATGGGCGCGTTTCGTTGGAGCGAAGCGTGTGCTTTATAGGCAAATAAAATGTGGGGTGTACAGTGAGCGCGCGATTCCGTATTCAGCTTCCTTATGAATTGTGGTCGGTCGTTTTCACGCGGATGATAAATTTTCGTTCCGCTAATTAGTATACGAACTCTCGAAGGACGCGTCGGACGAGCGGGTTGTAAATCTCAGGGACAACAAGAATAATAATGATTATCTTCGGTAGCCCGAGCGGTGAAGGCATAAAACGAGTTGAAAGTAAAAATTCTGTGCACCGCACAAGCGAGCAGACAAGAGACACTGAGAGGATCCCTTTGTGTGGCACTGAGAGAAGACCCGTAGCTTTTGATCCCAATATAGCCGAGGTGCGTGTACTTGGGTACAGTGTATACGCGGATACACTTTAGGGATAAGAATTTTTTTTTTCGACTTGTCTGAATTTATCACAGCCGCTCTTGACTTGACTCGGGGGACAATTGACGCTTGTCGGTAGCATTTACGCATCGGCGATAACCCGACGTAGCGCATTTTCGTTAGTCAGTGCTTCTGAACGGAGTTTATTTCTGTAGACAGTGTGAGGAGCTCTGCCTCTTGGTACGTACGTCGAGCGACCGACATACATTTAGCACATATTATCGACGAATCTGAGAACCTATTCGTGGACTCACGGGACAATTTCTCGTACAGAGAAATCAATGTTCGTATGCTAAATATATGGTCCGAAAAAATCTCCAATGTCTAAAAATTGCTCGAGGTACGTTTTGCACAATTTGTCCTAATCAAAGAAGCCCCTGCGAGGCTCGGTTGGGGTCTGAGCGCCGCAAACCCCACCCCCCCCCCCCAAAATGTCCCTCAGGTATATTTTATATATCACAGTCTTTACAGATTAAACAAATTAATAATTTAAAACAAATTATTTACAATTGTTTGAATGGTTAAAAATTTGTTTCGCCACATGTTAAAAATTTAAAAACTGAAGATTGCATAGAATATATTGATTCGTTCGCAAGTTTTTGAGTTTGAACATGACACGGACGTACGATGGGATCAAGATATAGAAAAAATGATTTAAAAATGAATCCCAGACTTTCCCCCGACACTTCCTTAAATATTTTTCGATTTCAGGAATTACGATCGATTTATTAGGATATCGTACACTGTTCATCATTCCTCAAAGTCCTCAAAATCTGGAACAAGGAGCCGCCGTTTTATTGTACGTGTGAAAAATGTATTAGATGCCAGACGAGATGATAATTTTAATCGACGTCCGACAGCGGGTTTTTCGCACCGTGTCGTAGTTACCAGTAACTACGTCACGATGGGACAGCGAGAAATCAAATTTTGTTATGACGCGCCGAGCCCCAAAGGGAACTAGGAACTTCCTTCGCCGTTTTTTTTCTTTTTTTTACAGCTCCCTGGAGTACGATCCGGTCGGCGCCGCGAGAAATACCGATCACGTGAAGCGCTCGCTCGCGGCTGCCAGAGTTATCCTGTACCCTGGATTCCGGTGCGCTCGCATGTATAACGTCGAGAACGAGGGATCTCGAATTCTCTCGTCCCTGATCGCGTAAAGATTGCCAAAGTTTATTGGCACGGTCAGGCCGGCGTGAGAGCTCGATTTATGCGCCACCCACTCGGCGAGTAACCGCCCCTCTCATCCCCCGAACCGGCGCATGCATACATACATAGTTGATACATAGAATCGCTCCAGCCTCCTACACACTTCGGCTCTAATGTTCGCCGGCCTCGACGCCGTACCATTTTTATTTTATCTTCTTTTTCTAAAAACCCCGCCGAAAGATCTACTCGTGTCGAAAACATTAAAAAAAGCTTTCGCATCTAGATTCCGCGAGTACGCTAATATATTTTTTTCTCCGCAATTTTATAGACTCCACGGCCAGTCATGTACACGGTTGCAGAACAGCGGAATAATAAAAGAAAAAAAACCCGGCAGCACGATACGTCGTTCGCGGAGACTAGTCGGATAGACGTAACGAAGTGAGGCGTGATGGGAATAAATTTCATGTTTTATCTGTGGCGGGTTGGTAGGTGACGAAAAATAAAGAGCGGAACATCCCATGCGCGTGGAATAAGTGTTCCGCGTTTCAGGTGTTCCAGGCTCTATCCGCGAATCGTTTCCGTGTGTATGTATCCCGACACGATTTCGTTTCCAACGGGTGTGAGCTGCCGCTATGCGGAACGAAACCCGGCCCGGTTTATTACCGCTGGTGTACGAGCATTACGCGAAATGACGAGGTATCCTGTGCGAGGCGCATCCCCCGCGCCAACGGGGTAACCTACCCTCGGATACCGGCTGCCCCTCGGAACGGGGATAGGTAGTAGCCAGGCGCCAGAGCGGAGGGAGCGAGAGTATAACGCCGGCGAATACCAACCGGCTACGGTGCTTCTCTCGCGATATCGTACCGGGGAATTGGTCGTTCCCTCGGCAAGCCACCGAGCCTTCCGCCATAGCCTTCCTTCGTTTATTTCTCTCCCTCCCTCCCTCGCAGGCGCGACGTTATAAAATAATTCGAGGCTTTAATGGTGCGGGCACGGAAGTCGGGTAACTATAAAGCCCCCGCGCCCTGTACACGGACAATATCGCGGCGACGTGGTCGCGGCTGTTCTACGCTGTTTCGGAGCAGAAAGCGCATCGTTGTCCTCGATCCCGTTCCGCGTTCCGCGTTCACCGCGTCGGGGACGACGACGGGAGCCGGCCCCGCGCGTGCGGCACCGCATAATATCAAGCCCTCCCGTGTGCGCCGCACAAGAAACGAGCGTACCCCTCGAACGGGTTGCCAGCAACCCCTTTCGGTCCTTCACCGCCATCGCCACTTCTCTCAGGATCCTTCCACCTCTCCGCGCACACCGGTTCTCGCACTCGTGGAATCCCTTCGTCGACTTTCTCTACCTCCTCTTCATCTCTCTGTTGGAGCACGAAAGTATTATTAAATAATTCTGCTCGGCAAGCCGGGCATGTTCCAACCCCTCCGGGGTCGGCGGGTCCCTATCCTGCTGCAAATTGAACATTGCTCCCCTCCTCCTCTCTATCCGTTTTACCGACGGACTCCCGTGTTTGGCTTGCACCCGGAGTTCTTTTGCCTCACGTGAAAGTCCTCTCGCGCGTTCCTTTCTCCCCGTTGATTCACCAACTCCGCGGCTGTGTGTATATATGTCTGGTGTAGAAAAGTAGCTATAGCCACGGGAGAAGTAAGGTGCTTCTTGCACTCTTGGAATCCGTGGTGTACCAAGCCATGTTTGCCTGTGGTGCTTCGTTTCTTCGTTTCTCGCTTGTTCTACCCCTCCGACGGCGGGTCCCCGGCTCGCCGCTACCCTCGCCCACCGTACTTCGAAAGTAAATTAACTCTCTCGGAACATTCGACGCGACGCGTCGAACGAAAAAGTTCCGAGTAGATCGGCGAGTCTGTACGCGTATACGTGGGTTTGGGAGCGAAACGCTTCGGTATGGCGTGTACGGTGCAGGATACGGCCTTAGCTCGTCAGAGGGCCGGCGTGCCAGATGTACCTAGTCGAGATTGAAGTGTTCCTCCTTCTACCTCCCAGTCGCCGTCGTCCGACGTCGATCCTTCGGAGAGCTACGTGACTTCGACTTCGCCAAAGTTGTCCGCCGGCGATCGGCGTCGAAGGCAAGAACTCTTGAGCATCGGAATTAAGAGCCGTTTTTCGTGGCAGACTTTGCAAATCGAGAGTCGGCGAGTGAACTCGGGCGAAAGAATTTAGGGGGAACTACGAAATTTCAAGATTTTACATCTTTGAATAAATTGACTTGTCGCCCGTGCGTAATTTTTTTTTATGGCATCTCGAAACTCGCTGAGGGGTCGAGTCGGCTCAAAATTGGGATATATTATTATTGCGTCTCACTTTCTGGTAATGCATGACGAAAAATTGTACTGTCGACACTTGTTATTAATATGAATAGAAGTGAAAGGACGGAACTCGTCCATTTTTAGGAAACAGCACGAAACGGCTGAGGCATCGCCTTGCAAGAAGATATAACGATCGGCCATATAACACGGGCGACCGTATAACCCCCAATTACGGCGTACCGTGTAGATGTTGAATAAGTTACAGATCGTAAATAAAAGGAAAATAGCGGAGGTAAAACTTCGACAGAGCAGAAAGCTCTCTTCCAATCTCCGGCGCACTACGTATCCCGATTCTGTCGCCTGATGCTCCCCTCAATTTCTCTCCACCGCTCTCCCACCATCCGCCTATCTTATGAACAATTCACAGTCATGTTGTCCTCTGGCACCATCAGACCGGGAGTAAGCGCCCCTCTCAGCTGTAATTGAGTTTGCGAATTGCAAATAAAATATGAATAAACCGTGGCGGAATGAGATAGAGGCGCCGCCGAGCACTTCGGCTTCCCGAAATCTACAACCGGATGCTATACCGTGCAGATACGTACGGATTCAATCGGTTCCGCGAGTTAGCCGAAAAACAACGTCCAACTTCCACGGTGAAAGAAATTCAATCGATCAATGCCATTCGTTAAAAAAAAGAATAATAATAATAACAAACAGTACCGACAGCGATAGGTGCGTGGTTGGTGTGTGACTCTGGCGGTCCCCAAAGTCAAGCAGTACCGCTCGCGGTCAGTACTTGGATGGGTGACGGCCTAGCCGCGCGCTGGCTTGCGCATCAAATCGTGGAGCGGGAGGCAATTTTTCTCGGAGATTGGTGATTACGCTGTAGGAACGCCAAACTCTGGGGAAAGAGCCGTCTGTGTATGGCCAGGTTTTCCGCAGTTTCCCTGTGCCCTTGTGCGAATGCGACACAGTAAGGAGGTGGGTTGTGTAAAAGGGGAAAGACCCCGTACAGGTGGAACACAAATAAAAAAAACTAATAATAATAACAAACAGTGGAGCAAAAACAATTTGACGCAATCACGACGAATTCTTTGGCCGCGTTCGTCGGTGGAACGGTCGACGTCGCGTGAGCTCATACCTCGACTGAATAAATGAGATCTACGAGAGTGGAGAATTCCTCTTTAGCGAATTTATATTTCGCTCAAGATTTATGCCAGGGGCTATTAACGCATTATTGAAAGTCATAATGGCCCCGAAGAGCCGCGCCGCTCGTCGTTTAACTACCTCAACCTACCTTGCTCCTTCCCCGCTTGATGGAATAGCACGGAGAGTGTGCATTTATCTTTCACGTTTCGAACACGCGAAACTTTCCAAGTCAAACTTTTCGGTGGACTTCGCCGATATGCCGCGGGATCAGGGGAAGCGGAGAGCGATAGCCTCGCGTGAGGAAATCTCGGGAAACCGCGGCGGAACGGGCAAAAAGAGCGAGGAGTTTCCGCTCGAGATATCGTTATCTCTCATTGGATTTTTCGTGAAAATTCGGAATGAGATACTTTCTTATTGACGTACACGTGCGTTTCGAAGGAATCTCATTACTCTGAAAATTGTATGGTGAGAGAGAGAGGGAGAGAGCAATGTAGAACGAAGGGAAGAGAATTCGCAAGAAATTGTATTAACCCGAGAACCGGCGCGCTGGGTGCTTCGAATGCTCCAGCCCGAAGATCGAAGCTCACATAGGGAGCTTTTTTTTATCGACTCGCGGCGTTCGATAAATTTCTGAGTGCTTCCAATGCATAAAGAAATTTTTGATTGAAAAATAAAAATGTAACAGTAAAAGGAGCTTCTCAAAACCACGAATTCAGCCCGAGTCAAAACGTGCAGCCAGTAAGTACCAGCTAAGAAAAACGTTTCCGGGTTAACACGTAAAGATTTAATATTTTAAGTTCCTTTCAATGACAAATGAGCTCGTGTACATCTGGCCCATTAAAACAACACATTCAAATTTGTTGTATCTACCAAATCCCAGAAAATATCTGGGTATACAGTGCGCATAAGGGAACTATCCAAAGATTCTCATTTTCAGGTGGGTGCGAGTGTATTTCATAATATGCAAATACGGTGAAAGTCTCGATTAAAATTTAATTCCGCAAGAGAGCTCGGGAGGGAGATAGAGGATACACGAGCGGGGTGTTACGCACGCTGGTAACACACCAAACTCGGCGAAACTCTCGACTACCAGCGAGTCGTAAAACGCATCTGGGAAATGTAAAATACGTACGTAATATTGTTAGGCAAAACGAGGGGGAATGAGATGATATGGAGTGAGGTGAGACCGAGAAGGTGGGGGGGGTGGAACTATTGCCACGCACACGCGCACACGCCCCAAAACGCATGCAAAGCCTCCCTTGTGCTTCTGGCCGCATCGGTCGTGGGGCCTTTCTCCATTGCGGCTTCCGGGCCGCTTCCGTTTCGAGAAGCGGTTTTGTCCCAACGTCGGGCTGTGCCTCGGCCAAGCTTGAAGCTGCTAGAGACGACAAAGTACCGTCGTTAAATTCTGACAAGGAAGGCTCGCCGGCAGCAACACAGACGCGCGCGTCAACGTCGGATTTCGATGATCATCCCGGATTCCCGAGAAGTTTCGTCGAGGGTGGAATAACAGCTCCTCCGTTCTCTTGCGTGATGTCACGACGTCTCTTGCTTACCTTCTTATGCTGTACCACGGCGCATCCTCACTCTCCACGAGAATGAGGGATAAACGAAGGAGCGCCCGAAACTCTCGTCGGATATGTGCGTCACGTATCGGATTCCATCGAAAACTCAACGCTCTGCCTGCCGAAGCCTACTTATCCTCCCAGAACTATTGGAATCCCAGTGATCCATTTCTCTTCGTTAAATGGAATCGAGGCACTGTGATCCATGCATGACAATCGACGTTTGTGTTAGATGAATCTACTATTCGTTAAATATCTTTAAACTCGAATTTATTGAGAAACGTGTGAAGCATTTTTTTAATCACTGTTGCCTTCGTACAACAAAATGGAAACAAAAAAATGTGTTATAAAAATTATGGTTAGCAAGGTGGTCCGAATGAAAATGATGTGAAAGAGTTAGTCATTGCAAGTGAAAAGTAAAAAAAAAAAAGAATTATTAAAAAACGTTCACTGGTGTTTCTCTTCACTTTTTGGAGGTGGAAACCGGTAGCAGAGTAGCAAATATGATGGGCCTCTGTGATATGGAAGATTTTTTTTTTGTAGGTTTTTACTTAGGTGGGAAAGTGGGTTCATCGTCCCGGAAAAATATTACAAATGGCATAAAAACATTAAGCTTACTGGAATGAAAAGAAGTTGGACCACGAGAAAAAGTCTCGCTGAGTCGCACTTGTGCAGTTCTCACTCGGGGATTCTTCGAGGGATTTTCCTGTTTCCTACCATCTCCCCTTTCTCATCCACATGCCCGTACACTAAACTTTTGTTCTGACATTCAGACTGCTCACCGGCTCGTGGCGTGGATAGACAACGATATAAGAAAACACATAGATTCATCTTCTTGGTGCACGGATTTGGCCGTAAGCAGCTGACTCGTTTCTCAATATTAAGTTTTCCCCTCCCGAAGACGGCAGCATTTGCCCCGATTACGATTTAGGCGCAATCCCTCGCCTCGGACGCGTAAAGACATCGCAGGATGTTCCAACATCACCATACGTTTATCCCATCTCAGTCGTTAGTATAAGAAATGGGATCGGGGTGATAGATAGTGAGGATCTTAAGGTATATATATATATATACATATTCTCCAAAGCGTTCCGTCGACGAAATGGCCAGACTTCTATCGTACAGCAAAAAAATTCAATCTCTTTGGTGGATTAAATCAAATTACTGCAGTAAGGATAGACTAGTGATTTTTGTAAGCTCAAATAAAATATTTCAATATCTTTTACTATGCACAGACACTGTTTTTACAATGAATGTGCCGAGTCTTAACAAACGTCCATCAAAACTAGTTCGCAAAAGATTTGATCCAACATTTCAACTGCAGCGAAGAAGTTCTGACGATCCAGAGTAGATTACGTTCATTGTTATGAAAAAAAAGTTTGATAAGAAAATCTACGAAGGCGCCATCGATACTGTACATCGTGTTCCTGAAATTGCAAATTTGTAACAAGTGAAAACTCACTCTATAGTTTTCCCACAAGGTTGTTTGAGGAAAATTTTAATTAGCATGTTGTTACCTTCCTTAGTCAACTTTGCGCATGTAGCGAACTTGTTTTGTCAGCCTAGTTATAAACTATACTAATTACTCAGGTTGCATCATTTGTTCGTGGCAAGGTAGTCGACGGAGAGCGCCTCGAGGCTCGCGCGCGTCAAACTTTTTGCACCGTAAGAGTCGGAGAGAGTGGAACACGCGAGAAACTGGCGAGGGGAGCGAGGGGAGCGAGTATTCAAAAATGCTGCAAAGTACCTCGTCGAGATGCACTCCACTAGTTGGTAAAAGGAAGAGACGCTGGATGCGCGGAGCTCCGAGAGCGTTTTTGTGTTCCTTAACGTCCCGGAAAGTAATACGGCAAGCGTGCTAGAATACTACTACCACGGCCATTACTACGACTCTCACTGCTGAAAAGCTCGGTGAGGCTATATAGTAAGTAGTAAACTTGCCGGCAGTAGACAGTAGAAAAACGCGTCTACGACCGGACAAACTGAAGCACTCATTTACACCGTGGCGTTCGAGGGCTAGGTGCGCCCTCCGGGCGAAGTTTAAACGGCGAGAAAACGCCATTGGGCCCGGTAACAATACACAACGGTAGCATCTTCGAGAAGATAGTTACAGAAAAAGAAACACTCGCATTTCCCAGCTTCGTATTACGCAAAGAAAACAGTAGCAGCAGTCCCGGCAACTTTGGTCGTTAAAGCAACAGATTGTCGGTGCACTGACGCCCAATTTCGAAGAGCGCCTCGAAACTTTTCATATTTCTTCCGCAGGCTACAGCGGTGTTGCTCTGGTCCTAATGGTTCTTCGGCAATCGAGGAATCGAAAATGATTTTTTTTTTTAGTATTACCCGATGATGGATCAAGTATTTTCTTTTCTTTTTTTTGCGGCTCTTGTTTGCTGCAGAAATTAAACGGCTCCCCCAACACCGGCGGGTTCCGGTGGAAAAAATTTCACGGCCAACGGGAGCGTGCTTTATACCGAAGGGCGAAGCAACGCGGCGACATTCGCCACTTTTAATTCCTTTCCAGCCATTTTATTTATGGAACCATTTGTCTGGCCGTTCACGCCCGAGGTAGCACCAGCTAGCTCATGGGTTTGCCATTGTAATTGCTCGAGGTTGCGCCGAATGTATATTGCCACCCCCGTCGCGAACGTCGTTGCAAGGCTAGAAATAGCTATGCACGTGGGCAGTACCACACGGGAGGAAGGAAGGGGGCGCAGTATAAGTAGTCGAGATAAAGCACAAGGTCAGACTCGGCAAAACCATTAAGAGAAACGAGAAAACCACCAGGAATTATATTCTTTTTCTAAAGCTACTACGAAATTCAGCTACGGTTACTTGAATCGAGGCAAATTATTTTCTGTAAAAAAGAAACGTGCATCGCATACCAAAGCGGCACTAAAAATGTAACATTAAAGTTTGTACCTATTTAATACGGTAGCCACTCGAAACTAGATTTCTTTTAATCTTTCAAATTTATCGATGATTTCTCAGAATTTAGACTAAGTATAGAAAAATTTAAATCTGGCGTCATTCGACATCGTTCGTACTAGCGGTGAAAAAAATAAATAAGCCGATAAATCATCGATAAGTTTTGTCCCCCTCTCTTTCGCGAGGACCACAAATCTCGTAGCCGGTTATTGGGGTGTCGCCCTCTCGAACGTGAATCGCCTGAGAAATACGTACTTTTTCTTCCTCCACGTCTCCTTTTTCTGCTCCTTTTCCGTCACCTTCGTCTAGCGGCTTTCTTCCACTCACCCTCCTCCATCTTTCTATGCCCCCTTTCCTCTCTCCTTACCCTCTCGACCCGAGGCTGTTCTCACCCTTCGGAACTATACGACGCCACCCCACGAGTCGATCGTGTTTCCACCCTCTCCCCCGAACCGTGTAACATGTGCGTTAAAACGTTGCCCCGATGGATTCGCTGTTTTATTGGTATAGCAGAGGTTCGAAGCGTATGGGCGAATACGAAGAAAGAATCTTCGCTCTCGTTTGAAAACCCGCCAGCAGTACCATCCAGTTACCCATTCTATACTGTACACGCGTGCATTAACTCACTTTCGAAGTGCGAAATGTACATGTGAATGGTGTAACACGTGCGTAGAACGCCTCTCCACACCTACTTATAGAGTATCCGTGGATTTGTACCTATCGCACGTTCCTCTCTGGATATCCCCGAGCCGAAGTTTTTCAGTTCAAACCCGCTCGAACGCAAAACAATTTTTCTCATACATTTAACGTGTCTTTAAGAAACGAGCAAATAATACGTTGCGTCGAAACGTACCGATTAGATAATTTTATTCAAGCTGTTACGGAATTTTAAAAAAACGATCAAAAATATTTTGTTTTCCATTTGTTTCCAAAGCGTAGATCGGCGAGGCTACAAGTTACGTTCACAATGAGAGCTACTGTATGTAAAATGGGCAATGTTTACCTCGAGACAATCAATTATCAATTGCGTCGAAACGTACCGATTACATAATTTTATTCAAGCTGTTACGGAATTTTTAAAACAAACAATCAAAAATATTTTGTTTTACATTTGTTTCTAAAGCGTAGATCGGCGAGGCTACAAGTTACGTTCACAATGAGAGCTAATGTATGTAATGGCCAATGTTTACCTCAAGACAATCAATTATCATTTCATGCTCACCAACTCATTGACAATATGTGCGATGTAGTATCACCATAAAGAACACACGCAACAGGCAACAATTCCTGTTGGTTATTACTATGAAATTAGGTCACACCAGTAGTCGTCGTCGTGGCAATTCAACGCTTGAATTCAGAAGCTGTTCGTACACGAGAAAGCACCGTGACGAGCGCAAACTGGCTGGATGCAGACCATTGTCGAGAACATCGCCAATGACATTACCGAGTCGCGTAGGAAGTTTCGCGCGAGTTGCAAAACAGCAAGTTGCAAGTCTCCGCACTTGCGGCCTGTAACGCGTTTCGCGCTGGAAATGCTTCTCGTTATACGGAAATAATTGGGGAGACTCGACGTCGCGGCCTCCTTCGACCCTGCATCCCAT
The DNA here is from genome assembly GCA_030522725.1 of Ichneumoninae sp. B BG-2022a. Taxonomy (NCBI): domain Eukaryota; kingdom Metazoa; phylum Arthropoda; class Insecta; order Hymenoptera; family Ichneumonidae; species Ichneumoninae sp. B BG-2022a. The sequence continues at coordinate 33,263 of JAPYZD010000193.1, read as the reverse complement.
AGTACTGGGGAACGGACTGACGAAACTTGTCGAAAGAATATGAAATTTCATTGTCGAAGTAATTTCCTTACGTCGAGCTGGATTTTCCATTCGTCTCTCTCCCTTTCTTTCACGTTGACGCAATTTGAATCCATCATGTAACTTGGCTACTCCACCATTGAGAGTATGCCGTTAAAGGCGAACGAAGGAAGTTGAGTGATGCAGAATTTGCCTCGTCAAGGGTGTTGGTCTCGTGGACGAGACAACCGTGGCACGACGCAGCGTCACTCGGGTCTTCGACACCCTTCGGCATATTGCTCATTTCTTGGCGGGTCTCAGATGTTGCTGGGGTACAGATTGGACTTTGCGATGCGTTAGGATGCTGCTCTGTCTCTAATGGCAATCGCAGCTTTGAATTTCTGTTGGCATCCCAATGCATTGTTCCAGTTTGGATGGTAACGGCATAAATCCAGTGCAATTGTCATAGGATAACTTTATCGCGCCTTCACTCTGTGTTATTCGTCGTTGTAAGTTTGGGCGTGTTGTCCTTAGGAGGTTTGCCCCAGGACACGAATAAAACCACACTATTCTATTCTATTCTAAATAATTTCGTGGTTTCTTCCGATCAGGCAATAAAGCCAAAGTGAAAACAAGGATTTGTGGTTCACACGTGTGTTATCATTTTCCGAGGCTCTTACAGTTGCAATAATATATAATACTGTAAAGCGCAGCTCTATATACTGTGAAGTGCAGCTCAAATATTGCTCCGTCTCAGACGATTTGAACGATTTGAATTGAAACTTCGTATCAGAGGTAAACTCCTTTGACGCGAACCTCTCAATACCACAGCGTACTGAAGCGTACCGGTCGATTGTTTCCATTGATCACTTCTATTCACGACTCCACTACCGTCATCGTCTCTTCAGAGTCTCAAGTTTACTCCCAAGAGCCCGTGCACTTTGCTAATTGGAAACAATTCCTCGATAAGCTTGTTGAGATCGGGAGGAAGCCGGAAACTTGAGGAAAGTGGCGTGCAAGCGTCTCTACCAGCTCTTGCGAATATTCTTGAGCAACCCTGTACCATTCCGCACATCATTCAGGTCGTCGTTGTCGTTGCATCCTCCAAGAGTTAATGATATCCCGATACATACATATACTTACATACTTTTATATTTCCCTGTACACTCTCATTCCAACCCGTACTTAAATATCTCATAATAATAAATTACCAAGAACCATTAAGATCTGTACATTTCGTCTTCGAAGTAGATACAAACTAAGGTGATCAAAATATTATTCCTTTCCGTAATGGTTTTTAGCTATATTATTTGAGTTAAAAAGTCGGATCCCGTTGAAACGGTGTGAACGACCGATAAAAGAGTATCTTACGGGCAGCTCTACTCGCTGCCTGGGATGTACCTTGTTATAGTTGAAACTCTGATCATGCCTATGCTTTTGATTCCTGAATCCCCCCACATTTCCTAAATTAATGCCCTCCCTTCAAGTCACTTGTAGACAGTCCTTCAAGCCTCCTTCCGGTGGGGCAAGGAGATCGGACACGAACCGAGTTTTCACTGTACAGTAGACTGCATCGAGTACACGAAAAGGTTCTTAGGATCGTTTTAACGTTGTCCCGGAATGTCGGAACATCGGTAGAGCCTCGTCTCGTCGTCGTCGTATTCTTGGCTCTTCCTGGTCCTCTGATAACTACCTTGCCATTATGTTCTTGCCCGTGTCTGCAAAGTCTAGGTCATCGAGTTTGAGTGCGCGTTACATTAGCGTTCACTCGCCGCACACACACCGCTAATATCGTTCATGCTTAATGGAGACATACCCAAACATGTCATAAATGCACGCGATATTCCTTTGGCGATGGTACACGAAACCATGGCTGTGTGGTATACCGCTCACGAATATTCCGCGTCGCAAGGGCCTCACACTCACAATACGGCGAGACTACGGCGTTCGAGTTTTACGGCTGATGTTAACGTGCCCATGCTAATTTCGCTAACGGAACGATGCAATAGAGCGCCAGCGAGTGGTTTCGGCTTTGCGGCTTTGAGAAAACTGCAGTCTAGGTATACCTTGCAGTACACAGGTACGTCGCGGTCGGCTCGGTAAGGAGAAAACAAGATACCAGCCTATTCCGAAGAGGCTCTGTATATGTAAAGCTATTTAATATCAAAGTAGGCATTTTTTTCTTGAACTGTAACGAACAAACATTCCTTCCAATTAGCTCGCGTAAACATCAGTCCAAGTTTATAATGGGCGAACATCGCCGCATCACGGTCTACAGAGTCCTCGCCGTTTCCTCTGTAATACCCAAACGTCAGTTCTTTCGCAACTTTGCTCCAGGTTATAATCCCAAAGTGGTCTATTCTACTCTCGTTCTACTCACTTTATTCCTCGGGAACATCGAGAGGGGATCTTCCATTCCGTAGAGTTTTGCATACGGTCGTACGAATTGAACGAGAAGGCTGCACACACTCGCGATACGCAGCCCGGAGAGCGGTGTATGCAATATTGTATAAAAGAGAATGAGGATAGGCGATATAGGTTTATAGAAAACGTAGCCGTGGGGTCAGTAACAACTCGTCGTGAGTGCACGTAAGTGGTTTTGTCCGTCGTAGAAAAACTCAGGATATTATTCCGTGCGATGAGGATACACAGTGCAGGACAGAGCGGGGCTGTATTGGTAGTGGTATTACGTAGTGCCTATTGCAGTATGTGATATGCCTCGTCGTGGAAAGAGCATCAGGAACGTCGGAAGACTCGATCTGTGGTCATGGGGATGCGCGAGAGATGTTGGCGCTCGTTCAAGTGAGGAGCAAAATGGTAGTTGCTTGGTAGCTGAAGGCAGAAACCTCCCTCCCCCCTCCCTCATCCACCCTGTATCTGACTGACAATCTAATATCTTGGCCGTAGAGCCCAACGTTCTTTCCTCATCTCGCTCTTTGCCTCTAAACCTATCTCACTCCCGCGAAGAATGACGCTCGGGTTTATTTCCTTCGTACTCCCCCGTGCGGGCGCGGAGCGCACCGCGGCGCGCTCACCCTCCGGCGAAATGAACCGGCACACACCGTGCAGTACACTTTGTGTTCTTGAGGGAAGACAGAGAGCGACGGAGAGAGACAGGGTGAGAGGGGGGGAGTGAGGGAGGAGATGGAAACACAGGAACGAAATTAAAGGAAGAAAGGGGAGGAAAAGAGTGAGGAAGCGAAAGAGATTATAATATGGAAGCGGGCGCTCGAGGAACGTATATGCGCCGGGTCCGCGCTCGTCCGCACCCGCAGATAAATGCACAATGCGGTGCACCGAGAGGAACGTGTAATGTTTCCATTCGACCGTGAAACTTATACGTACGGCGGTGCGCGCTCCTCTCTCGCTTACCTCCAACACGATTACTCTCGAACATTATGATTCACGAACGAATTACCGAACATCCGAGAGAATCGCAGACCTCGCAGCTGAGAACTTGGCTCGTTCACCGAAGACGTTAACTCACTCCTTTCCCCTCTCGTTCTATTATTCGCGTGTCTCTTATTTTACTACATATGCACGGATCTACACGCTCTACACGATCTTTCTCACGCCGCTGTGTCTATCGGATTATGTTACACGGGTTTCGCTTGCAATGGATTCGATTGAGGAACGCTGAATGAAATGGGTTTGCGAGCTTCAAGCTGTGTCCGGATGAAAATTTGAGATTTTTTGAAGTTTCGTTGAAGAGGGTCGTGTCAAGTTGAAGTCATCGTCTTTGAATCTTTGATTATGTCTTGCTCTATTGGATTATGTGCATTTTTTTATGACTCACATGCACTTGAAATCAAATGCGCGCTGAGACAAAGTAGTCACTGAACTATTCACCACAACCGTAATACCACATTGGTAAGTACTCGTGGGTTGTTTTACAGTGACAAAAGAAATATTGCACTGAAAAAAAAAAAATCAATTGAGTCACCAAAATGAGCGCTTACGGGTGGTGAAATAAATTGTTGGTTTATCGAACGAAATAATTGTCATAGTAAGTAAAGAAAAATTTGATTCGACAGCCTGTTAGTTCGATGAACGAGGTATTCCTTTCGATCAACCAAACATTTGTTTCGCCACCCGTAAGCGCACATTTTGTTCACTCAATTGATTCTTTTTCTCTGTGTGGAGTTGGAACAGGTCGTTTCTTCGCTCGTACAGTACCATATAGTTGCTGATAAGCAGTTAAATCGTCTATCACTGTGATTACTTTAAAGCGATCACTAAGTAAATAATAAATCCACTTTGTTGTCATAAACCAATGCTGATAATAATAATAATAATTATTATTATTACTAATATTTACAGAAAGAAAGTTATTAACTTATATAATATGATACAAAAATATTTTAGCTATATATATGTATATATCTGATATCACAACAATTATTAAATAGTTAAAAAATACTACTTGCTTACTTCAAGTGAACAATGGTTTCCATCAACATTATCAATATTTGTTTCAAACCTTATATTAAGTGAACAAACTTCATTTTTCTTTCCAACATACATTTTGTCGTTTCAAATAAATAATTATTCTAGAAACACAGTCACTGTGCACTCACAAAAGAGTGCACAGTGACATATTTAATTACTGCAAACTAAATGCGCCTGAAGTCACCTAGCATTATGTTGAACGTAGTGTTTATCATTTTTGGAAAAACGATGAATTTTTATGTCCGCATTATATAGATATTTATTTGAACGTATTGACCCGAGCCATTTAATTGATTGAAACAACATTTGTTTCAGTCCGTCAAATTTTTCTCTCAGTGTATGAATGGCTTATTTCACTTTCAAATCTGCTGACAAACAGAGCTTCCGTCTCGCAACAAAATATCTGTTCCGTGCACAACGGAATTTATACAATTCCACTATGTCGTGTATTAAGAGGCGCGAGGGAGCACGTTTCACGTGGGCGCACTACCACTCCTATCTGTAAACAGTTAAGTAGATAGAAACAAGGAGTTATCCGCGGTATAATTACATTTTGCCAAGTACTTGGTGTTCCCGGCGGCGACACCGGTGCTCCCCCCTTGTCTCGTACCTTATCCGGAAGGACTGCACCAGACAAAACAATACAGCTACATCCAACGCTTTTGCATTCTCCCTCTCCCTCTCTTTCTCGGTGACGCCTCACCCCGTTCCCGTTAAACTAAACTTGGAAATTCGCACAGACCGAAACGATAAGGTATATCTAGCGAAATAAAACATAATTATGGTTGCATACTTCCCAGTCTTGTTGGGGCCGCGCGGTGCGCAGGTATATTCCTCCGGATGCGCGTGGCACCGTATTCGGAAAGTTTGTCGAAGCGACCAGAAGAAAAGCTCGAATTATTGTAACTCGCCGGGTTGCGTTTGTACACGCGAAGCGAAACACTGCAAGACTAAGGAGGCGAGAGAATCTTGATTCAATTTAACCGTCCTAACTGAAGAGGTAAAAACTTGGCGACCCTACTAGCTTCTCTCACTCCCGAGATGTAACGAGACTAGCCTCTGAATCATGGGAACGTTGATAAAATTCATATTTCAACGGTTATCGCGCGAAAGTACGGAGGAGCTTTTGAAAGGGAAAACGGCACTCGCGGACATGAAACTTTACTGGAGTTTAACGTGACGTTGCATCGAGGCAAGCTGGGTGGGAGAAATGGTAGGTATATACGTTAGACCGAGGACGTACGGTCGGCAAAACTTTGTCGAGGCTGGCACACCAGCAGAGCATGAGACCAATAACAACTTTGTTGAAAGCGGCCAAATGGTGCACCGACTGTGGAAACCGAATTGTCGATTCTCTCTTCGAACTGCACTGCTGTTCGAGCCCGTATCTGGCTGGTGTTCATCCCCTTATAGCACCGGCTTTTCCGCAGTCGGTCTCCCTCGTACCCACTTTTGTCCTGATCTCTTCTCGTCTGTCGAGTGCCTCTCCATATGCACGACTAGCTCGGTCTCCGGGACCCATTGTCGCTAGTGTTCGGCGTGAACTTGCAACTATTGCGGTGGATGATGCATGAACGGTTAACCAGTTGCATTCCGCGCGTCCCAACATGGCCATTCGCGCCCCTGCAACCCTCCGTATAGACGCCACCGACCGCAGTGTTCGACGTTTCTGACCAATAAGCGGATAGTTTTGCGAACGCCGAGACGCCGCTGGCAAAGAAGAGTGGGATGCAGACTGAGGCTACAGGGCAGGATAAGCCGGAGCGAACCAAATGCCATTTCCTCTCGATCAAGGAATTGGGTCACATAGTTGCAAGGGTTTTTAGTGGGACGATCGATCGTATATACGGCGTCCGATAGAGAGAGGGAGAGAAAGATCATTCTCTGCCCTCTTATCGAGAGCCACCCAGCCCATACCACGGGGAGCAATCTAACTTGCAATCCCGTCCAATGAACGATTCGTCGGAGTTGGGCACTCAAGTCAAATGAATTTCGATGGTGAGACCGATTCCCCGAGCACACATCAAACTTGGTTAAAATAAAGAATTCCTGATATCGAAGATAATCGTCGAATAATACTGTCATTCCCATCGTGCGGTATAAACGAGAAAAACAAACAAAGAATATTATGACATTTTTTTCGAGACATTACGAAAATTATACCAACTCCATGAACTTCGGGAAAAAAAAATATACGTCATATACAATTTTGTTGAGTCTGCAAAAATTCTTACCCTATCTTGTAAGATGCAAAAGAATTATAAGTTAAAATTTCGCGCTCTACGAGAGTGAGCGACACCTCCGCGCGGTTCGATCGGCTATCAATACGTCCCGAAAATTGCGAAACGGGTAATACAAGCGCTAGTGACGTAACGAGGAGGACCACCTCCTCGGTAAACCCAAAATCTCGGCCTCTTTCGCTCGGGGGACGTCGGGTCGTACGGATGACTTTGGAGCGAAATTCATATCATCGAGGAATAGCGAGGAATCTCGTGTTTGACGCCTTCGTACCGTGCGTGGCCAACCGGTAATTTCTCCTATCATCATCCTGGAAAGCTAAAAAGCCGGGTCGTGTCTGCGAGCCCCCGAGGAAACGAAACAGCCACCGAGGGATCTCACTAAACCAAAAGTTGAGCGGAAAAACGCAAAAACAATAAAAATTGAGAGACATTACAATTGTCGAATGTTCGGAAAGTTATATTGTGCGCAAAGTATGTTGGTGTGCAGTATGTGTGTGTGGGAGTGAGAAGATGTTGAGAAGGGAATATTATATGTACGAAACGAAGTGATAATCACGCGCTAAATTGGTATAATTGATATGCGACATGCAAAAAATATTGATGAATATATTGTTCGCCTTAAATTGATTTGTTTTTATTCTTGTTTGCATCGGCTCAAGTTTTTCACGGAGAAATTTTGAAATTATAATAAATTCATTTGGAGCCGAAACTGTGTGTTTAAGTGTTTATTTAAATGATAGATTATTATTCGCAGCGACTTGTTATTTCTTTTACTGAAAATTTATTTAGTGCATTTCATTTTTATTTCATATTTCACAATCTCCAAAGTTTCTGACGTTATCGAAGCGATTAGCTTCTGCTGAGTGGAAAAGTTTGTGTAGCGGGTACAGAACATTCTCGCGAGTATAAGCTCACGGAGTAATGGAACAACGCTGGTGCGACTTAAGCTCCGTGGCGTGAAGTACTGCGGCATTGAACTGGCTTCCACGTTCTCCATAAACGGTATACGGCATATAGGTCACAGTATTATACCGGCGGCACGCTTGGTGTACCACGTAGAACGTTCCTGGTTGCATCGAACAACGGCTAAAATTGTTTGCACGGGAACCGGTAGAGAGAGGGAGCCCAACGATAAAATTACGAGAAGCTCGCGTCGGTGCATACGCCGGTACATTGTGCCCGCATTACGCGTTGTTCCAGGGAGCATCTGCACGAATCTGCGAGACAGTTGCTTCCAACTTTGCTTACACTCCTATGAATGTCGTTGCGCTACTTCTGCACGTGGAAGTCGAACTGCGGCTTCTTCACGAGCACAGCGGTGTAAAGCAATTCGGTAAGGACATCCGTATATACATTTAGATATATGTATATAATATACATATCTACGCATACACTGTACAATCTCGGTATTCCTCCGGAGAAATCATGTCGCACGCTTCAGCCAAGTTTAGTCATCCCCGGGGTGCTATCGAGTGTAATTGCAGCGAGAGTAAACTAATATAAAGGGAGGAGAGAGAGAAGAGACGGAATCGAGTTTTCCGTGAAACGTTGCTCTAAACAATTTGCCGGCTAAGATGAAACAACCGTATAGTATATTATCTCTTCCCTTTGGGAGTCTCCCAGCTTAGTCATACGAAAAATTTCATGACTACCATTTGTCGATTCACCCTCGGGAGCGTATTAGTGACTTCATGAATTTTCCACAGAGACAGTTAAAGGGTATAAAAAATACAGACACTCACATATTCGCTACATTAACACCCACACCCCGAACGCGCTCCACACCTTCGAGACGGAAGCGGAAAACTCGCGAGATGAGTGGAACTCCGCAACCGTTTGCCGACGGAATGGAACGATGTCACGTCCTACAAATGTTTGTCCATTCTTCTGCGAAAATACCGAGGTCTCGGTGGAAGAGAAAATTCTCGGTTGTTTTCAGAATATAAGGGCAAAAATAGAAGGTTTTTCCAACAGAACGACTCAAGAAATCCCTTGGCATTGCCGAAGCGGAACACGAGTCTCAGAGGTACCTTCAAGATACGACGATATAATTGGCCCGCTAGACGTCGTGGTCCCAGCGTCGGCACAGGAATGTGTATACCATAGAATATACGAAGGTATTTTTCGAAAGCCACTCGAAACACAATAACCTACCATCGATGAAGCGCGCACTCGTCCATTCACGAGAACTACCCCTCAAGCCGCGTTCCCTCTCCCTCTCTCTAGGTCGTCATCTCTCTCCAAGCAGATTGTTTTCTAATATTTTTATTCTGCGGTACGTTGAATGGCCGCCGGAGGAAGTGAACCCTCGAGATTTATATCGAAGGTATGCGCTGAAATGCAGCCCGCTGGGCCTGAGGTACAGTGTACGTCGCGAGGGAGGTATAGTGGGTATAGCCGGATTGAGGGAGCAAGCGAAAGCAAGAACGAACGGCCGCCTGGCCAGCAGGAGCAAGCGGCAGCAGCCGTGCCCGCTCGTCTCGAGAGCTATAACGGCTCTCGGGGCTACGCGAGTTGTTCGTGCTTGAATTATGCTAATATTGTTATTTAATGCACGTAAGTACTTCTCCCGTACCACTATTGTACACTCCGTTCGTATACCCTTTTCGAACGTTTGGAAACAATTATTCTTAAGATGCGCGCCGATTAAACTCTTCGCAAACCTTGGTCGTTCAAATTTCCAAGACAATTGGAGCCAAAGAAATTAGCCAGGGTAATTTTACAGTCTCGAGTGACCGAGCACAGAAGACGTTTTTGGTTGAATGGAAGGTCCTGTGGACGCGTCTCGTTATAATTCGACACAAAATTAAATCTTACCGAGGAAGAAAAAGAAATAACGAAACCCATTTGAATACACTGAGAGAAGGATCTAGTAAATATGTCTATATCGCTTGAGAGATATTACCATAGCACATAAGTAGTAGGGAACTAGGGGGCCACCTATGATAGGAAGTATCGGATTTGCAAGAATTTTGCGGAGATGTAATTGTAAAAAATCTTGGAAAATCTGAGGCTTTCCGCCATAGGAGGCGCTCTAGTGTCCTATTACTATGTGTTATGGTAATTTTTCTGAGATGATCGGTAATTTTTACTAGATCCTCCTCACAGTGTATTTGAAAAATCGCGTTTTTGAAGTCGGAGAGCTCAATGGTATTGTCCATGCAAATTCTCCATCTCACGGCATTGTATAGGCAATAAGACGGATATACGTTGGTAGAATTTTATCTGATCCTCGTCGATTCACGATCTGCCGAACGCTCGAGTCCACCTGAACGTTGACCTTGATATAATTAGAATGCGGTAGTCGCGATCACGAATAGACCTTTTGCCGTGTAAGTATAATAGGTACATGGATGCACAGTCCTGTGAGACCTGCTGAAGGTGAAATGGTGAAACGTGCATACCGCTGTACGCCGAGTGCTTAATCGAATATATCGGTGAGAAGACTCGCCGGGAAGGGAGGGGATTGCTTCGTCGGCTCGCAGCCTGTCCTTTATTTCCTCATTAAGGTTGACAATTAATTAAGCTTACTCGCCGACCGTTCGTACAATTACTGCGAGTGAACCGGCGCCCCGAGCTCTCCCACTGATTCACTCCCGGCCTCGCTGACTCTGAGTTCAACGCAGTCGCGATGACCTGATTAACGAAAATCGAGACTGAGCTCAGAGTTCAGGCAAACCTGCACTGGGAATCGCAATAAATATTGGAGTTGTCGGTGGTGCCCGGGTTCGGGGATCTTTGTCCTTTCGGGTCTCACGTATAAGCGGTCTCTGATAGACAGACCGATATCGGTAATTGGATGACGAACTTTACTAGGTTCATTAATTATATATTGCCTAAGTTATAGGGGAAAAAGGCGAATGCTGAGGATACACAGGGTACTTTTGGCTCGCGCGTTCCGTGACGCGCGTGATGGCTCGTGAGTCTGTGTGAGTCTCTGAGAGAATCGGGGCCAGTGTTCGAAGACACACCGTGCTTCGTTTCATAACATAATATCTCTGCGAAGAATATCTCTGTGGGGAATATTGGAAAATATTCAGAAAGCAAAAACGCGTAGAAATTTGATCAGGTATGCCCTACAACTGATCAGGTCATGATGAGGATACGGTAAAGATTGCCGTTTAATGGAAAGCCTTATCTGAGCCGGGTCTGGCATACACACGGTCTGCACTAACATTCCATTTTTCCAAAAATTCCTAACATTTTCGCGTAATCTCATGCTCGCCTCGGCGAACTCTGCACGAGTTGCCAGTTAAGCTCGACTAAAGATCGGTGACCCAGTTCGGCAAACTTGGACATAACCGAGTCCTCTCGCGACTGCGACGAAGACGGCGAAGGAGAAGGCGGTGGTCAGTCCGCGTGAGCGGTCGCCGTGGTACGAACTGTAATTACGGGATACACATGTATCTGTATATGCGAGAGAATACACGTTATACATGCGGACAGGTATACGCAGATGTAAGTATACGAAAGTTGGGTTTGTGTGCGATGGGGAGAGATACAGGGGCACCGGTAGGCGCGGGAGCCCGGGGGCCGAGATGCGTATCTTCGTTGAGGTGGGCGTGCTCCTTCCCCGGCGGCTTCCTCTCCCGATATCGCATCGAACAACTATAGCCTTCGCAGTACATCGCACATGTACACTATACGTATACGGATGTTCCGAACATGAGAACGCCGACGGACGACTCCGACGATAATATTAATTTGCGCGCACGGTCGAATCACGAGGAATCTCGAAAATAAGGTAGGCGCATACGCCTCCACCCTTCTTTCCCCGTTGCCTCGAAGCGTGCAGAGACGGTGCTGCAATTTTCGCTCAACGGAAGAGATTAAAAAAAACGGAGAAAAGAAAAACGTAAAATAATCGCGCGAGAAACGCTACCAGCCCCACCCCCGCACTCGTAATGGATGGGCCCGAGATCTCGCGCGTGGTCGCATCGCAAAGTGAGAACGCTTGGGGATCGTGTAACCGAACACCTTGCACGAGAATGCAATTCTCGCGCCGGTTGACACTCCTTCTCTCCGGATATCGACGCGTCCAGTTTGCCAGAAGAGCCGCGATAAATAACTGTTTACGTCACTCGGTGCGAAAGTGGCAGTTTTACACACGCTTCGCGTAAAATCTTCACAGCTTGTGAAGTAATAGTAATTTACGATACTCGTGCGATAGAACTTTCTGACGCGAGTGAGTTTGCTGGTACGCCGTCGGCTCGGTAGAGCCGACAGCGAGGTTCGAATAATTGAGGTTCTACGGTATATTATTATACCGTAGAACCTCAATTATTATTTAATGTGACATATAGAGTACAGAAATAATAATTTTGTACATCATTGAACTTCGCTTCGTTTCCCCATTTAGCTAGACGTCTGGTATCTAATAAGATCCTGTAATAAAGATAAACGGTTTTAAACTTTTTAAAGAATGATTAATAACATTATACAAACTATATCATGAAAAATATTCAATGTTATTTTTATCGCTATTTGTTGCGTACCTGAGCATGTTGGACGCATGCGGCAATCTTGAACTTCTTTTCACAACCTTCACCCGCTACGGTAGAAAACAAAATATGTATCAAGCATTTTGTGATAATACGGAATGCACATCATAATTAAACACTTCACTATCAGTCACACATATGATTTTTGAGGTTGCAGAATTCAAATAAAAAATCATATGTAAAAAATCCAAAATGGCGAATATTGAAGATATTTCCAAAAATCTTCATCCTCGTCGCCCTATTCATCATACGTCTCTATTTACAATACATGTGGTACGTACGCTGATCAGCACACTTTTTGAGCGCGTCAATCACTTCATCTGTGTTTTCAATTCGTCTCTCAACTATTTTCTCCATGGCATGGACTAGCTCTGCTCCGCCTACAGTTCCATCGAATTTCAACTACGAACCAAGATAATAATTTTTTATTTACTTTGTGTATGTTTCGTCTTTTTTTCTGTATACTTACGGTTCCGATTCCCTCGATCCAACACGCCACAAAACATTGCTTTTGTGGATTATCCATTTCAGGATCCAATTTGGAAGAAAACAGCGAAGTTATATCCTCTTCAGTCACATTGGCTGTCTGCATGCATGCCAGCACTGAATTGTCCATTGTTGGGTCCATTGCCGATGACAATCTGGATTAATCATTGGCGTCAATTATCATTGAAGAAATGAATCGTATTCGAATATATATCACGTCATCGATATAATTACTTACTGACTCGGAGACGGCAACGAGCACAAGTACAATACACAGGGAGCGGTACATTTCTTCGGCAGTTGATTGGTTTCACGGTACTAACGTTATAACATTGTGTGGGGTATGCCTTATATTGTGACTTATCAAGAGCGTTATCTCTGTGCCATTCGGGTATAGGGCCGTTGTTAACATTTCAGTGACGAGGCTTGGACAAACATTGCGACCTTGAGGACCACGCGTACAAGTGATGATGCCAACTACCTACATAGCCAACCGTAGCACAGGCAAATAACTGCAACTACTTGCCGACAATATTAGCTTTATCCTTTCCGTAGGGGAATGTGGGTCAAAACGTGCTACAAAAAATATGTCTCTCGCGCATTTTCGTATGAAGGGGAATCGAATAAAAAATACTCAGCGTATGTCTATTAATAATGGAAAAAAGGTGACTGGGGCAAAACGGGCCAGCAAACGAAAACGGACTACATCGCATTTTTTGCTGTCAGGCACATAGGACAGGACGGAAAACGATTTAAAAGGAAACATCGGGGCCACAATAAAATTTAAAAAATTGCATTCCAATTTTTATTAATACGCTGATTTATTTTTTGGATTTTTATTTTTTTATAAAAAAAAGTCTGCATCTGGATTGTTTAACAATGCTTCAGATTTGGTCGGCCACATTGAATATGACATTTCTAATATCGTAATATTGACCGATTCTAATTCGAAATCAGCGACCTCGGAAAGTTCGCAGTACCGAGTTACATCTACAGTTGACGGCCGCGTAGATTGTATGCTCAGGAATCAACCCAATTAGACATGATCGAATTAGTTGCATTCCTTATTACGTCTATTAGTACCCACCTACTCACCCTTCTTACAAAACAACTTGGAGCATGAACGATTTGAGAGGCAGGTAACGAAATGGACGGGGCATCTCGTCTCTCCGCCATGCAAATAGATGGACTTCCAGAAAAGGCCTATGCAATTTACACGGTCGTGTTTTGTCCAACTCATCCGGTCGGTAAAACTTATCGGAATGAAACTTACACGGTCGTCTTTTGTACATCATTTGAGAATCTCGTGTTTCCCCTAACAATTTCAGCAATCGTAAAAGTAACCGAAAAAAAGTACGATAATTTAAGGTCACTTTACTTAACGACAAGGCTCAATGGCGATAATAAGTATGTGACTCGTCTCGCCGAAACTAAATCGCTATAACTATAAAAAATGAATGCGCGGTATTTTATTTTTAATTTGATAAAAATTGTGTCAACGCTAGAGAGACGCAAAGCCTTGCTGACGCCTTGCTGGCGTCAGCAAGCATGATTAATCTAGACCGATGATTAATCTAGATTTTCACCGGCAATGGACCCGAAGATGGACAATTTTCAGTAGTCATGCAAGAAGGCAAACAACATGACTGATGAGCTTATAAGCTCGCTATTTTCTTCCAAATTGAATCCTGAAATGGATAATCCGCAAGGGCAATGTTTCGTGGCGTGTTGGATTCAGGGAATCGGAATGGTGAATAAACAGAAAAAACAATTCGAAATGTTAAAAAAACAAGAAATTATTATTATCTCGTCTCGTAGCTGAAATCCGATGGCACTGTAGACGCCGCGCACCTAGTCAATAACCTGGAAAAAATAGTTGGGAAACAAGTTATAAACGCAGATGAATTGACTGAAGTGCTCACAAAGTACGCTGATCGGCGTACGTACCACATGTATTGTAAATAGAGATGTATGATGAATAGGGTGAGGAAGTTAAAGATTTTTAAGAATATTTTCAATATCCACCATGTTGGATTCACCGTTTTGGATGTTGAAAATATGATTTTTTATTTGAATTCCACAACCTCGAAAAGTGTTTAATTATGATGTGCATTCCGTATTATCACAAAATTCTTGATTAATTTTTTGTTTTATACCGCAGCGCGTGAAGATTGTGAAACGAAGTACAAGATTGCCGTATGCGTTCAACGTGCACAGGTACGCGACAAAAAAGCGATAAAAAATAACATTCAAGATTTAATGAAACAGTCTGCGTAATGTAATTAATTACTTTTAAAAACGTTTAATCCCATTTATCTTCATTGCAGGAACTTGTTAGATATCGGAAGATCAGTTACATGAGGGAATGAACCGAACTTGAATAATTCCCAAAGTTATTATTTCTGTACCCTATATTTGACATTAAATTGTAATAAACGTACAATAGAACCTCCTTCTTCGAAATGCGATCGTCCGAACCATGACTCCGTTTATCTGAATGTTCGGTTATCCGAACGTTAACGCGAAACGTTATACATTGTTGCTCGTCAAGAGCCGCGCACATGTTGAAGTGCGTTGAAGCACGATTTTCCAGAGGAGTTTCATCCAACCTAGTTTCGATACCAATTCGTTTCAATCGCCTCACATACACAATTCACAATGAAGCGGTTGCTCAAAAGCACGTAGCTAGCGGTAGGCAATTAAAAATAACTCTTGAAATCGGACTTCGATGTTCGAAATGTGTTATAAATATTGTACGTAAAAGAAATTTAATTTTTATTTCGGCTCTCGATACCTAAGAAATCAATAAGGCCATTGATATTCAAGCCCAAGCCCACATACAAAATAAGTAATGCGCATGTCCCAAAACAGAAATTAGACCAGAAGACGAAAGGTCGCTCCCGATCGTTCTCTTTTTCTCCGGGGATGTTAAGTCGTAAACTGTATGCGACGGTCGCGTGGAATTTTGAGCGGGAAGACATGGGGAGACGCCTCGTGTCAGAAACTTTCGACCACCGCTTGGCCAGCCGATCTGATTGTGGATTTATTTTCTTCAACTATTCACTGCGAGCCTCGGAGAAATTGAAAAAGCCATCGTGAAAGCGTTCAATATTGCGAGGTGAGTGAAATTTGTGCCTATTTTTTGTTATGTTTATCGGATCCCTGGTCTGATCACCGGAGTAGTTTACGGATAGGGATTCTTAATTGCGGTTGAAGGAGTTCTAGAGAGCACTCATATATCATTAGACATGTAGAAAAAAGGTAGATTGTTTTGTGAATATCCCTATGTACCCTTCTCTCGGTCTCTCACAGTTCTATATATTATACTGAATACAAGTTTATTTTTATTGTATTTAAGATTGCGGAGAAAAGTTTCCATCCAATTTGATATTCTGTTGTATTTTGTTTTGTTTATCGGCTAAGTTATACGAATCTATGACTTGTTCATCAAGAGGAATATAATTGACTTTCAAAAAAATATATATGATTGCCGATATTTCGATGATACCTGACAGAATTTAATCGTATAAATAATTGATCTCTTATTGTCTGTGTGTGTTTGTAATTGGGCATCATTCGAAATCCTATCTTCGGAAAAAATTGTCTCGGTCCTCTCAAAAAATAAATATTTTGCAGTACGTTTCGAAGTTGAATATATACTGTTATTTCATTTATATATGCCTTATTTATGTACTTGTTATACGTTAATAAAAATTTGCGTTTGGATTATCCGAATTTTTAATTATCCGAACTAGACCCGGTCTCGACAGGTTCGGATAATTCAGGTTCCACTGTATCAGATATCGACGAGTCCAGTTTGCCAAAAGAGTCACGATAAATATCTTTATTTTCACTTTATTGGACGTTATTTCGCGGATCGGAAACAAACAAAAAAATTGAGAAATAAATAAAATTTCGTAAAGTCTACCGTTTCTGAATGCCATCGCGTGATTCAAGATCCTCAGGTTCGATTAAGTGCTGCCGGTTGAATGTTTTCGGATCGCCCTCGCTCACTTCTTCCCGGCAGCGTTTCTGATCCGAGACTCGTTCGTTCTCCCACGTAACTATTGGTAGTCGAGACTCGCGAGGGAACTCGAGCCCTGTGGCACATACCCGCGAGAGTGATCGCGGCGTACGCGTGAGTGGCAGAAAAAAAATAAAAAGTTTGTACGCTCCGCAGGTAAGAGACCCATGAACGCGCTTTAACAGTACGGCGGAGTATCGCGCACAGCGAGCCGGCGGCTCTGCTTGTGCTGCTCTTCGTCGTCCCAATGGGCATTACGCCGGATGAGATGACGCCGATACGCCGAAGTCCAATAGTCGTAACCTCAAACGATGTATGGACGAAGGGGAACAATAGAAAATACGGTTTTGTAATATAATATATGCTGCCTTTTACACACAGTAAAAATAAGTTGTAAATTTAATGTACTGGAACTTGAAATTTATTAACATTCCGTACATTAATTGAACCTTAATGTACTTTACTTGTAAAATAAAAGTATCAGATATTAAAATTACAAATCTTTTGCTTGAAATTTACAAACATTTTTATGAAAAATCGTAATTGTACTGTAAAATTGCAACGCACATGTGATTGTAATTTCAGTTTATGTAAAAAAGCCAACACCAATACTGTTCATTAATTTTCAAACAAAATTTTTTAACAGTGTTCTCAAGCTCGCTAGGATCATGATATCGGCGTGTAAGGTTAATAATATAATAGTAGTTATACGTGCACGATAAAGGAGACGATTTGAAATATCTAATTATACCGGGCACTCGCTGAAGATGTCAGTGCAGCATAAAAGTTTCATCGTATGACGTCCCGCGAAGAAAAAATGTATGTGAGAAGATTAATTTTAGTTTAGTAGGAAAAAAAACTCTGTATGGATGACGGGCAGAATATGCGGCTTCATACATAAAATCTCATGTTCTGTCTACATGAAGTCAAGTAAAATTGTTATACAATTAATTTTATAAAAATTCTTTGGGAATTTCCAAATCTCGATCCAGCTGCTAAAATTCTGACGAAACTTCTCAGTCAAACGTTCATGTTATGCATATTATCCATTCTAGCTAAGTATGGCAAAAAACCGGCCAAACAAAGCCTCCAAGTCAAAGGGTGTATGAGAGCGAGTTTCGATTTTCTATGACACAGCTGGCGCTGTTATTCTCAGAAGGTTGTACACTGGATATCTACTATTTTCTGTAATCACCGCGGAGTCCGTACTAATTAATTCGGCAGTGGCCCATACCACAATGTAATACCTCATTGTTACCTCTGCCCTTCGGCTGCCTCACAGCGCACTGTATGTACGCCGTTGGTGCAAGTATGGTGATTCCGCAAATTTACAGTAATTATCAGATTAACAGAGTATTTCGAAGCGATATACTCGGAAAGTTCGGTCTATGTAGGCGATAAACATTGTGCTAAATTTGGTATAGATCTCGGGCTCTCGACGTGATCACATCGGTCTGACTAGTTGAATGAAAATCGTGTCCAAAAACGATTGATGTTTCAGAATAGTTGAATCGAATATATTATCGCGTATTCGCGGGGAGGACGTTGCACACTATATATATAGTGTGTA
This sequence comes from Ichneumoninae sp. B BG-2022a, assembly GCA_030522725.1. NCBI lineage: Eukaryota > Metazoa > Arthropoda > Insecta > Hymenoptera > Ichneumonidae > Ichneumoninae sp. B BG-2022a. The sequence goes on along the minus strand of JAPYZD010000193.1, from coordinate 14,996 downwards.
TAGTAATCAAACAGCCGAGATCCCTTTTTCCAATGAATAAATATCCATTCAGCATGAAACGAGGTTTTCCTCATTCCCGCGTTGATCGCACCCGTTCGTCCGACCGTGAATCGACTTTTGAATTTCTATTTGCGTCCTCAATTACATTCGTCGCTCCGGGAATCTCGAGACTACGCTCCGCTCCGGCGTCCAGAAGTACGAGTAGCTGGTGCCTGCACGAGTGTATATAATACAGAGAAAATCGAGAGTGAGAGAATAACGAGGGTGACGACAAGAGATCGCCGAGGACCCCTTTGGATCCCGCTGTTGATGCCACGATATAATCGATTCTTGATTAATTTTTCTGTCAATGACACACGAATGAATATATATTCAATGAATTATTTAAATTAGCCGGGCAGAGGAGGAGCCACGCCGAGCGGAGGATATTGAATTAGGTATCGCCGGGCCCACATCAATAGGGCTACACGTCGCCCTGGATAAAGGAACGAAAGTGGCCCTCACCTTTCGCACGAGACAATAACCTTTGAGAACATATTTGGTGGGCAAAAAAAAAGTATTCGTTTCGAATTTATTCGTAAACTTTACTTCACGCATACCCCTCGTGTTCCCCGCGAGCGATATACTTGGATCGCGTTAACGCTAAAGGTTGAATGGAACGTATCGCTTGATCTGGATTAGCTCTCGGCATTTCAGTCTGTGTGGGAGAAGCGTGTCTCCCAGTCGGTATCGGCATTTCTCTCGTGTGTATGTGCCTCGCTGAGAGTGGTTTGATGCGATTAGTATTGTTCCACGTCCATTGTGCCAGACGAGATGGCTGGCTTTGCCAGCCAACATCCACTGTTACCACAGCACTTTGGCTCTTCTCTCTCTCCCTCCTCACACTCTTGCCCTCTCTTCCTCCTCTCTCTCTGTACACCTATAGTAAACCCACCGCAGAGTGTATGGCGTCTGTGCGCTTCGGGTACCTCTATACCGTTCCTAGTCCCTCACCGTCTACCTCCGACTCTCGCTCTTACTTCCTATCTATTATCTCTAGAGTCCTCTCGTTCCCTCGTGGTTCCGCAGCTCCGGCGCTATCTAGCCAGCGACTCTCTGTTCTCATTCAACAAAATAGAAGTTCTTCCGGTGCGCCCCGGTCCCACGGAATGGCAAAGAAAACTGCAGCAAAAGTGTAGAATAGGATAAAGAACTGGGGAGGAGGGAGGAGGGAATCGTGCTCCGCGAACTCAGGATGATTGGAAAAGTGTCGTGAGCGCGTGAGCGACTCATCCACTCAGCTTTCCGAGACGAGACAATCGAATCACCGGATATAACGACTCTAATGCGAGCTATCTCAGTCGAACTGTTATTTTTCACGATTATGCATTGCGATCAATGTCCATTAACCATGAGCCCCGGCTATTTCGAGGGTAACCGTTGGGAACGTTAAAGCCAATTTTCTTGAAAATTTAGACCCGTTGAATTGGAGGGATTTGAGAGTCTGTGGAAAATGCATTCTCTCTCACTCTCTGTCTCTTTCTCCCTCTCGAGTATTTCGAATAGAATATGTAACGCAAAATTGGGAATGATACAATCGTATTATTATATAGGAATATAGCTGCGGGCGATATGCAGACTAACGCCGCGCCGCCATTCTCCACAAATCATTATTAACACAACCAATACGACAAATAAATCGTAGTATTAAATAAAGCGGGCACACCGTTTCGCCGGTGGTACGGGAAACGGTTCCGTCCGGCGCCTCGGTGAATTACTGCTCGCCACCATTTTTTAGGATTACAAAGGGTATAGGTTGAGTTCGCGGGGCGGCGAACTCTCAGTCAGCGGGTGGCCACGCCGAAAAGCCTTTCTCCCCCGAAGCTCCGAAGCTTTCGCGAGAGGAAGGAAGGAAATTGCCGGTCGCCTGCGAACTCTAGATATTATTTAATACGTTATGATTGCACGATTTTTTCGTCCTTTTCTTAATGCAAGATTGTGTATCAATTAGAGCGTCCCTTCCTCATTGCTTGCACATCTACTTCGGGGCTGTCTAATTTTCGTAATTGAACAGAAAACCTGTGAACGATGACACAGGTTTTCGGAAACAAAATCCTGACAAACTCTGTTTGGCCTCATCGCGCGCTTGCATGTTGTACGTGTTCGGAATGTTTGCCTAATCTTCATGATTCAAAAAGCAAACCTAATGTCTCGTAACTCATGGATGAAGGAGCGACGGACACAGTCTCGCCTGCACTCTTATTCGCAAAGGTCAGTTAACATCTCTTATTAATTATCAACAACTTCGCTGAAACTAATAAAGTTTTATACATCCGTAGCTTATTTATCGCGCAGCGACTGCAACGTGATCATCGTTGACTGGAGTAAATACACCGAATCACGAAATTACCTGTTCGCCACGTATATGGTGAAGTACACGGTTGGCGAAATAGTCGCTAGAATGATAGACTTTCTACACGAGAAGGGCAATTTGGACACCGAAAGTAATACCCTTATTGGACATGCTCTCGGAGCTCACGTTATGGGAATCGCTGATTACGAAACGAAGTACAAAGTGAACTACGTCGTTGGTAAGTTTCTCAACTAGGGTAAAAGTGGTGAATATGGGCCACCTCGATTAACACGTAAATCAATGATATATGGACCGGGCCATATTCCCCACTTTTACCCTACTGAAAATTATCACCGGGCTGTATATATCAAAGTAATGTTTATAAGAATAAATTAATAACTTTAGTAAATTTAAATGACGTTCTTAAGGACTAGATCCGGCTCCTGTAGAATTCGTGTTGGCGGACAAATCAATCTCGAAGAAAAGTGGTAACCACGTCCAAATCATTCACACGAACGGCGGTATCTTTGGCCGTCAAATCGCTATTGGACACGTGGAGTTTTTTCCAAATGGGGGATCCTTCCAACCAAGATGTGCATCCAGTGATTGTGACCATCGTCGTGGGTACCAGTTATTCGCATCGTCCATTAAGACACCTCTCAAAGGGACTCGGTGCACTTCTTATGAAAAATTCAAAGCCGGTAAGTGCGGATCTCACGCGAAAACCGCGCAAATGGGTGGATTGAACCTCACGAATAAGAAAGGAACATGCTATCTATGGACCAATCGTAAGGCCAATCGTAAGGCACCTTACCGATCTCGCCCGTAAGCTAAACATTTTGCTGGTCCCTGTTTGTATTTTCCGCAGTTTTTTACTGCAAGCAATTTCACGAATTGAATTCCCTAAAATTATTGTATCCGTTTCAAAGCCGTTCAATAACACACAATGAGTTTTTACGATTGTCAAATGATTATTCTTGATTTTATATTGATTCTATCAATACAAGTTACTGTACGGACAAGTTTCTTATTTCGACAAATTCGATCCTATTAATTCTTTAAGTCTGAAACTAAGCAGCCTAAACGAATCGCCGTGTCATACACAGCAACGGAGAATAAATATTTTTGGGCAACATATTTCAGCATCCCGAGCTCAAATACTTGTCGATACCTGATTTCGATTATGCACACTTCACAACAGCGGCATCGAGCCATGAGCAAGCGCGCGAGTCTCCGTGCACCGGGTCTTCGTGCAACCTTTGCAAGATTTTACAGAGTATGCGCCGGCACGCGTGGGTTCAATAAGCGCTAAATGCACTCTCCCCAATGTGGCGTGAAGCCTCTCCACGATATACAGTATTACTCTCGCAGAGCGCGGTTCCATTTTGGCCAATGTACTGGGAAATTGTCGTGACAATCTTATAACACTCTACTCACTCCGTAAATCACCGATACGAATACGTGATTGCGGCAATCAACAATATTTGTCCCTATCTATGATTGAAAAAAATGATGATTTAGAAATTAAACCGATACGAATACGTAATCGTGGCAATCAATAATATTTGTCCCTATCTATGATTGAAAAAAAATGATGATTTAGAAATTAAAATCTGTATGAAGGGTACGGAATAACTCGCTCATCTGCTGCGTTGCATTATCGCTCGATTGAACCATCAAGAGCGCCAATTTGAATTTCAATTTGCAATAAAGTCAATTATAGCGAAAGTATCTAGACCCAGTGTTTGCCGGCGCGCACCCCTCAGTTTCGACTTTTATTTCTTGTATTATACGTGATAGTATATATCGCGGACAGAGACCGCTCATCGACAGTCGATCTAAAAAAACAAAGCTCTTTGTTCGTTTTTGGCTTTGTCTGGGTGTCGAGCGTGTGTCAACCCCCTATCGGACGTACGGGCGAGCGTGGGTTACTCTACACCCCTACGATTTACTAAATAGAATCAACGATGAAGCGATGAGCCACGCCTATACATTCCACGCAGACTATGGGCCGACGAACGCGATCAGAACGGCGAGCCCGGATCGAGGAATGTCCTGTGAGCTTTCGACCCTTCCATGCATCGTTTCACATAACTCGACACCTCGCACTTTAAAACACAATGTAGAAGAGTTAAAAGAGTTCTGAATATGACCCATAGAAATGATTAACCCTACAAAAACGTTGAAAACTGACATTTTCATATCGCTTCCTTATCTCTTTAATCGCAAAGCTTGTTCTATGAGAAAGTATTTACTGCATTCTTGGCTTCCTCATAAGGGAAGCTTTCGAATAAAAAATTTAATTGAAAATTTTCATTTTCAATTTTTTTCAACGTCAACGTCGTGCTTGACTTCTGGACAAAAACGGCTGTTCGATGCAGGTTCGGCGCAAAAACAAGATATCAACGTCGCGCTTGACTGTTGGTCACAGCCGATGCTGAACCTGTGCTCGGTGCGAAAAAAATGCATGGAATTATGCCCCCCGATCTTTTCGTTGTCATTTTCGATTTTTACTCATGAAATCCAAATGATACCGTTTTCTCTAGTTTTTTCAACCTCATCATATATATCATCTTGTATATTTCGTGTCGTAAGCTCCTTTATGAGGAAGCAAAAAAATGGAAGTATCTTTCCGTGTCATATAAAATGTATTTTCGCCGAAAAAATTGTATATTTTGGGTATATTTTTGGTCCGAAGGATTACTTCAATCGAGTGTCTTCAGTTTTCTCGTTGCGATCCCCTCGTAATCATGTGCAATAATAATAACCCGGCTAATTCCCATGCTCGCACCTGTGTACCTCATACAAGCGCGATAAACTCTCTCGAGTATTGTTGTAAGGACGTTACAACTCAACGAGGAACTAGCGTGTCGCACGTTGCGACGTTCCGTTCATACAAGGTGAACATACTCTCCTTCCGCGACAACGAGGATAGGGTATTATAGATCCGTTCTTCGAGGCGTAGAGCTACTTGGTCGTATAGTGCTGCTCCGAAACGAGAGGGAGCTGAGTAAAGAGTCCGTATACTCTCGCATGTGCATGTCTACGTAACTCCGTGTGTTACTGGCTGGTTGGCAGACCGTAGAGGGGTAGGTACGTATTCTAGATTGTACGTACTCCAGATCGCACGTGCATTACTTCCACAAAGAGTATTAAAACGGTGCTCCTACGAAGCAATGTACTACACAAGGTATACATGTATACTGTGTCCTATTTTTCTTCACAAAAGGTTGCATCCTTCATTGTGCCCGGGCCAACAAAGAAAAATGGGAGTGGGGAGCGAAAAAAAAATAGAAAGAAAGTTAGACGACGCGGACTGCACCGTCGAGCGCACGCTATTTTACGCGCTACAAAGGGAGTCCCTGCTAATGTGTACCCCAGGCCACTCGCACTCTCGGATGAAATCTTGGCGATCTTTGGCCCGCTTTGGCTCTCGACCGGGTCCTCGATACTTTATTTTTGTTTTCGTCTCCTCCGTTCCACTTTCGAACGGAGGCCAATATTGTCGCTCTCCACATTGGGGCACCGTCATCGATACGCTTCTTTCCGATGACGTCGACAAAGTGCCGCAGCCGGGACGACGACTCCCGACGGGACCCTCGACCAATGTCGATCACGAGCGAAACTTAGGATCCGGTCGTACTGGCTGCAACGTTCCAGCGTACTTTGCTCCTAGGAACGAACCGAGCGTCTGCAATCGTGAGACGAGATCACGTGGGAATTAGTAACCGTTCTGGACCCACGCAACTCGCACCGACTACATAATTTAACGACCGTCTCTCGCACTCGACATCCGACCCGTTTGTGCGATACTCCCTGGAATATTGCACGGCGACAAGCTCTGTCATCGATGCCGGTGCGAGGCTGGATGGACCATGCGACTGCCCACGCGTAGGCCAATTCAGGGCGATATGGCCAATCGTTAATTTTTATTTATTTTTATATCGTCACCACTAAGTGACTCGTCGAATTTATCGTATCTTCATTGATGTTTGTAGGGTTGCTGCACTATCTATTGTCGGTCAATTTTTCTGAATAGTTCCCGTTACATTTTTTTAAAATGACTACCCGCGATTACACTTCGTGCGCTTGCACTACTAGCGCCAGACTCTTTACCGCTTTATCAACTTCTTACGACCTACTTGACAACGGCGTGACGTATCGCTATCATGGAAATATACATCTTTGAAAAGGACCGACAGCGTTAGGTGCGCGGTCGGTGTGTGGCTTCGGCGGTCTCCCGAGTCAAGCAGCTTTGCTTGCGTCCAGTAGATAGATGGGTGACCGCTTAGTTCCACACCGGCTTACACATCGAATGTTGAGCGGCAAGCCAGTTTTTCTGAGTGCTTCACGTTAAAACATCAAGGAATCAGAAAAATATGGGGCCGTCTGTACCGACACGGGTTTTCCGCAATTTCCCCGTGACCTCGGCAAATGCGGTACAGTGTAGCTAAGTCGGCTGCGGACGCACTGAAAGTTAGGTTAGCTTAGTGAAGTGCGGGTAGGGAGTGATAGGGGCAAAGGGACGGGTTACGGAAAAACCCGAGGAGGGTATACGATGGAACATACAAAAATAAAAATACATCTTTGAAAATGGAGAATGTACCTCAAATTTTTTAAATGCGCTATACATTATGTGTGTGTGTGTATATATATATATATATATATGTATGTATGTATCCGGGTCGGAGTGTATATTTGGAATACATTAGTTATATATTTGTTTTGGTACATAAACAACGTTTTGTTTGAATATTCATTACGTTTGCGGAGGCACAAGGGATGCGATGTTGTAGGAGTAATATCACTTTGAACTACCGGCCGGTAGTTGCCGGCTGCTGTTGGCTTATTATTATTGTACAATGCTCCGACTCTCCAGACTCCTACACCGCATCAACGGGAATGATGCACGAGTATTTGGCCGACGACGAGTCTCCTACTCTCTATGATATATTGCACTATGTGTACCGCGCGGGAGAGGGCACGGCCTACGGGCACGGTGCTTTTTTAGATCCTTACAGCCACTTCTCGTGTGCGACGACTACTTTCCACGTGTCTCTCTGCGTCACAGACCCGTTTCAGAAGTTGGTGATTTAGGAGACGCGCGGTAACTACCGACATCCGGCATAGTGCACACGTTTATGCACCGAAACTCCCGAGGCCAGATAGTTCCGAGTGGCACACGAGACTGCGATGCTCCACAACGTTATTAAAAAGTTGGCGTAAAGCGTACCGCAAATTTGCGCTCAGAGGATAAATTCATTTCCTGGGGGTTTTCAATTCAACAAGTGAAGAGGTCGGTTAGCCGAAGTTTGAGGAGTTATACGCTTGAACTACGTGCACCTAACATCGAGTGTGAACTTATAGTTTTAACGCCATTTCTCCCGTGAGCCTCGGTAGAGCGAGCTCCAAAATCACTTAATCTTTGTAACACGGATTAAAAATAATAATAATAATAATAATATCGGCGAATATTAGATGCGATAACATTTTTTTTTCTCCAAAACGATACAAAATTTCTGGCCCGTATTTCGGTAGGGGCGGAACTTAAAAAAAGTACCCTTATTTTTTGATCATTTTCAGTAATCATATTTTAAAAAATAGATAACACTGATTATATATTAATATCCGTACACTGCTACTACACCCGGATTCGATAATGTCTCGTTTTCAAATTATTTTTCAAGGTAAGTATTCAGCGTATTTTTCCCTCTTTTTTTAAATCCGATATATCTAGCGACTAGCAGCCAATTACGGTGGTGATAATTGATACGCCATTAGTCTGGTAAATGATCGTGCACCTGGTGGAAATACGAAGTCAATCTATAGAGTCGGCGGTCGCGCGGGCACACGTTGAATGTTGTATGAGCGAAACCGCTGTCCTTCCTCTCCCATCCTGGCCCGCAAGCATCAAACGGCATACCGCGGTCGACTACCTAATCGTCTGAGAGAAGAGACCACCGATACAACTCAACTCAGTGCCGACCAATTAACAACTATAATTAATTGAAGATCTTCAGTCCCGGCGGAGTCGGGGAGCTGAGAAGCTGGAAAGGCGAGAGAAACCTCACCATCAGCGAGAGGCAGCAACTCGGCGAGGCTCTTCTTGGTCTCGTACCGCGGAGGATTTACATTCACGACGGTAACGCCCGAAGTGCCATCAGACCCGTTTCCCTCCGGAGTGAAAACAGCCGCGGGGGGAGAAAGGGGTGGGGAGGGGGCGAAGGGGCTGATGGTGTTAAACTATTTGGAGACATCCAGGACAACGTAGCGCAAATTTGGGAAACTAACGTCCACTAAGCTTTGCCATTTAAGCGTAATTAATTGGGACTTCATCCAATTTGACGTAACAGCCCCGTTGTCAATAGTGGCAGCGCGGAAGAAAATCTCGAACAGACTGCAAGTGAGAAAGGGATACAACAACCTCTTTATATCCTCGGCGAACACGTACGCGGAGGAAGGAATTATACGGTGCATTTATCAGTCTGGATCTGCTTCCGAGGTCATGTTGAATTTATCATGCGAGAGCGGGAAAAATGTATCGCGATGACAAGCCACCCCCGGCACAGCAGCGAACCACCGGCAGCGCAGCAGCCCCTATTTCGATACCTGCGTGACAGTATTTTTTCATTACGCCTGCTCTCCCACATTTCGCCCAATAACTCAGAATCTCCGGGGTTTCATACCCATCGCTGAGTCCTGCAGCCAGCGAAGAAATATTTCAATGGCGGCTGCGTGCGCTGACAGCACGCAGATGGTCCATTTTTGACGGTTCTATATGTCTGACACCGCCGTGCTTCGCACGCTCTTCTCCCTTCGCTCCTTCGTTCCTGTGTCTCTTACGATCGATCTTCACACCCTCGCGAATTTTTTTTTTAAAGTCCTCCGCACCTTTCACCCAAACTCGTTGCGTATGTCAACATTCTTTATTTATTTTATTTTTTCACTGAAGCTTTTCCCGGTTTCGTTCGAGATGCGCAATATAATTCGGTAACTCATCACGCGGAATGACAGGGGACAATTCTCATTTGGATTCCTCATAGAGAAAACTTTGGATCGACGAGAGCAAAGTATTTCAAGATTTCGTCGAAAAAATTATAGCAGATTTTTCCGGAATTTATCGTTCGGCCAACAAATTAATTTTTAATTCTTTCCGTCGCTCGAAAAGCTTCCTCTACGTGAAAGCCAACTACCGGCGGCCTTTGCACGATTTCGCACAACGCAACGTAACGCTCGTTCCGGACTCTCTGAACAATATTACGCGACAAATCAAATTCGTTGTAATTACCGTTAACGCAACGAGGCTGCATGCTCAAGTTTTCGGGATCTCCGTACTATTATTTCTATTACCGTTGTGCGCGAGTATCAGAGATACCGAGGCACCGGATAAAATTTATTCTCACGACGTTAAACAGAAACGTGCCCCCCAGACTTAAGCCCGTTGCATAGCCGAGGAACTTTGGATCGAGGCTAACCCAAACGGCGATACAATTCCGTCCCTCTTACGAGATTACGAGATGCAAAGTTTGCTTCCTCGCACACGCAAGGGAGGGAGAACCACCCAACGAAGAGTATGAGGTTCACATGATCCTCTCGAAAGCAGACTCCTCTGGCGCCGGTTACCCAAAATTTCACGGCAAATTTCCGTCCCTCTCGCGTGTATATACGAGGAGGACGTTGAGACTACAAACTCGGCTATAAACAGACACGAGTAGGGAACGACTGCGGCGCACTCGTAACGCTCACCAGCGCGCCTCGCACGAGAACGCAATTACACTGGGAGCAAAGTGGGCGAGCAGCGAATGAAGAACCGTCCTCGCTAAGTCGCTCCACAATTTTATAAGCAAACGAGTCGCGACTTAACTTTACGTGAAATATAATATTTTATCATCGTTCATACGCCGAAACTTTCCTCGCCCACTGGCCTAAAAGTCGTAAAGTGCGACAGACAGTGAATCCCTTAAACCCGTCATCGTCGTCGTACAGTCGTTTATTCCACCCCCGTGTAGTGTAATTCCGACCCTCACAGATTCGTACAATAATCGAATGACGCGATCGGCAAAGCGCACCGCGGACCAAAACATCGCCGGACCAAACACGCGCTTTTGCAGCATACCGCGCGAAACGTTCCCTCGTAAAGTTTAGCGAAAACCGCACGATATACCGGCATAAAGTGTTACGAGGTAAAAATACGTAGCTCGAGCACCGATACCGAGACACCGCAACGATTTCACCGTGGGAGGTATAGCTCCGGGAATAAAATCGTTGTAAATTGCGGTAAGGTAAAATTGCGCAGTTTAAAGTACGATTCGCGAAGGATGTACAGTAATTTACGGGAGAGTCCGATAAGCTCTCGCCTAAAACCGCCGAGTGAAACGACGGGGATGGCTCTTCCCTCTCGCCGATAGGCGAATTTCAAGGTGCAACGTCGCCGGTCCTGGTGCCGCAAGTTACGGGATCGCCTTACGTTACATTCGCCGGCGCTCGCACCCGCACGCCGCTCTGCTTTACGACTTCCAAAGGGTTGCGGTCTCGGTATAACTCGGCGCTTCGTACACCGAGGCTCTTCGAGTGGAACACGTATCCACGTACGCTACCCCTGTGCCCGTTGTGTCACGACGCTCCCTCTCCGGGTGCGGCTCAGCTTGAGGGTACAGTAAAATATAGCGTGCTTTTGAGCATACAGCGTGCGCGAGAATCCGCTCTATCTTGTTCAGCTTCCCGACCGAATGGTTTCGGTGGTCCTACGAGTCCCGGAGAATTTCGGCCGGTACTTGCCCCGCTGCTTGCCGGGAAGTTCGGACGACCTTTGTCCACCGGCACCGGGACTCGAATTAATTAAACGCGCGCATCGTTTTATGACGTCGACTTTCCTAATTAATTCGTCGTAATGGCCAGCCGCCTGGCTCAAACGTGGAGCACCTCGGGAAACGCCAAGACCGCAGACCACACCTGACCGCGTCCGAGAGACCGTCTGTGTGACTCCGGACACCCCGTGGACCAATACGGCTTCCGAGCATTCGCGCACCCGCTGAACTCTCTCAGGCTCTCTCTACCTTTCCCTTTGTCCGTGCATTTTGCCCACCACTCGACAAAAGCTACGAGCTTCTGTGCGCTCCTGTTTACGCTACTACGGAACTCGATTGACTTCGAATAAAAGCGTTTAGGAGGGTCTCAAAAAGCGCTTTGTTTTACAGTGGCGCTCATCGAGATTTGGGTACCTATTCGGTATAAAGTAGCTCCCGCGGAAGCTGGAGGCTCGTAGGTTTTTTTTTACCACTTTTACTGCCGCTCCGACGGTGAAATCTCGACGGTATTATCCTAGTAATAATGTAATATCCCAGTATTAAATGGGGACATGATAAGGTTCCGAAAAGGCCTCGCTAGGAGCTTATCAGGGCGTGATGTAACTCTGTAAAATTTTTACCAGGGTACCTACGTAATTTATTTACTTATCCGATCATATTATTCCGCATTGGCCCAAATTTGTAAATATCCTTTTTACCTATCCTCTACGTCGCCTCTTCCTGTTGCTCCCGAATGCACGTTCCAACGCAGCATCGTTGCACCTTCCGCCGCACTTAACTCGAAAATCCCCTTACGCGCAACCGAGTACAGAGTATACGAGCTCTCGTAAGTATCCCTAAGTCTCGATAAACTAGGCGAGCCCTGGCTCATGCTCTTGAAGGGATCAGCAGGAGCAAGAGCGCCCGCAAGTTATGTACGATCTTCGCGAGCAAAGGTTCCCCGCGGCTGCGGTAGCATCGAGGGACCAAGTTTTCACAGCGTGCGCTTTCTTCGTCCTTGGAAGAAAAAAAAAAAAAAAAAAGAAAATGAGAAGAAAAGAAAAGGAAGCTGCATGGCGAGCGTGCTGAAACTCAGGGAAGCAGGCGGGGAACAACCTCCAGCAGGGCGGATAGAGCCGTCCAGAAGAAGATAACGTTGGAATATGGATATAATAGCCTCCTCCCGCTTCTTCTTCTTCTTCTTCTTCTTCTTTTTCTTCCACTTCTTCTTCTTCTCCCCGAACGTACTTATCTCCACTCGCCGCGATTTCCGATAACTAGTCGAGCAAGCAAGGTCTCTCCCGGGAGTCGACTCATGAACGAGTCGTTGGATCATTCCGGCATGTAGAGGCATTCGAACTATCGTTTTGGCTGTGTTTTATGCCTTTATATGCAGCGCCAACTGGTGCTTGTCATAACAGGGATTTCTCCGATAATCACACGGTGCCCGGGTAATCGCGTCGGTAGGAAAACCACGTGAATCCACGTCGAATGATATGTAGATGCACGACCCGAGACAGGTCTGATTGCCTCGCAATTCTCGACCGATACCTGAGTAAGTATACCCAATCGAGATGTGGAATCTCTCGCTCCTCCGCTATACCACGTCCGCGGACGTGTTCTCGCGGGTGCATACACGTGGAAACGTGGAAATAACTCGGCCGGCGCCTCGTTCGTGAGGAGCCCCCCGCGATATATCAATTACTCCGGACTTAACTGGACAAATTATAGGCATTAAACGAGTAAAGTAAGTGACCGGTAAAGCTGTCGTCAATCAAAGCTTTAGCGGCAAAGTAATATTATTAAGGATTATCAGTTCAACGATCTCGCCTTCCCCCGGGAATTGCACACACATAAGTAATGCGTGTGTGTATAATGCAACCGAGCCGGCCGGTACTCGATTGATCGAATAAATTCAACGAAATTATTACTATCTCGGGAACCAGTTGTAAAATTATTCTAACCACTGAAGTTATGTAAGTTTATGTTTGATCTCCGCCGGGGAAATATCGGAGTCAACGTCTAGCCGGTTGAATTACTTATTCTCGCTTCTATAACGGTGCAGTTCCCGCATCCGCGGAGCGAGAACGCGCTGTGTAATTTCACCGGGTGTACGTATGCGTATTGCCATAATCTCGTAACGTGTGTCTCTTCGCGAGAAGAGAAAGGCGCGTCTGAGATGTTAAGTTCGCGCTTGAACAGAGGTCTCACACCGAGCGATAAAATCCACGCACTCAATTATATCGGAGTGGACGTTTATGTCGCGCGTTTTGCACCGCGTCGACCCACACGCGAGGCCGCATCGGTGTGCGTTCGTCGCCGATAGTCTTGTTTTGCTATTCGCGCCAACGAGAAAAACATCGTTCGTTATATTTCTGCGGCAAAAAAGGGGAAAATAATAGATAGGTGGACGAGAAGTGGTCGAGAAGAAAAATCACTCCCAGAGACCGAAAACACTGTTATTATGGCGATAAAGATTTTTGGAGTTGGGCAGAAACAATCGTGGCAATCGACGAAATGAAAAAACAAAAAAAAATATAGTTACTGTTCGGGCTGAGTAAATTCCGGTGAAAATATTCAACGTAGCATTAATTATCATTGGTACTCAGTTAAATTTGATTTATAATTATGAACCGCTCTATCAAGAAATTTCATTATGTTTCTACTTCGTTAATAATTTTTTATTCAGCTTTAGAGCTCCTTGCCTCCTCAAGTACGACTATATTGCTGAAATCTCGTCATCGGCAATCAAAAGTGAATGCCACAAGATCTAAGGGAAAAATGCGGGAAACAGAAAGAAAAACGGAATTGACGAAATAAAACAAAAAATTGTTTAATTGACTTTTACTGTTGGGGCTGAGTAAATTCAGCTGAAATTTCTCAACGTAATGTCAATTGTCAATGGTACTCCATTAAAAATGTATGTATAACTTTAAACATCACTGTTAAAAGGTTTCACGGTATTTCTATTTACTTAATAATTTTTAATTCAGCTTTAGAGCTCCTTGGCTCCTCAAGTACGACGCCCTTGCTGAAATCTCGTCGTCGGCAGTCAAAAGCGAATGCCGCAAGATCTAAGAGAAAGATGAGAACGAGGGGGCAGAGAGAGAGGGAGAGAGAGATGGGGAGAAAGACGGACGAGTGATGAAACGAGTAGCCTCCGTTTGCGATCATTAAAGCACCGAACGAGGTCCGCGTAATTGGCGGAGATATGATCTCGGTGTGGGCACGACATCGGCTCCGCGGGCTCTCTCGTGTATTGCAGGGGCAGGAGGTGCATCAGCGGGAGCATCCACAGGAGCCGGAACGTTGAAACAAGAGCCACCTCTCCGGTGAGCCTCCATCTGGCTGGGTTATGGACCTGATACCGGCGAGCTTGCGGAGCTTGTGCAGCGAACCGAATATGTTTCGTATGAACCCGCTAGCGAGTTCACGATACGAGACCAATCCGACATCGATGAGAATGGGAGAATGCGATAGCGGATAAAACAAGAACGGTAATGAACAAAATTAAATCTTCGTTAAAAAAATAATAATAATAATAATAATTAATACTTGACTGTACACGGTGAAAAAGTTTATTCATTTACAAAGGACTTCTTATCGACGAATGCCCACAATATTCTCTTGGTAATTTTATAATTATTTTGTGTTACGTAATTGTAAAATTTTCGTTTCAAAATGCTGTTCGTCAAAGGACCACTTTTTTAACCAACAAGAAGAATATACCGGAAATTCGTAGACGAGAAATGTTTGTTAAATTTCCAAAGCTTTTTACTGTGTAGCTCAGGCCCGTATACGTGCATCAAATGCACCGAAAGAAAAAAAAGAAAGAATCCGTCCGCGTGAAAAACGATAGTCTCGTAGCCGGAGATGCC
>JAPYZD010000192.1:0-47483 GCA_030522725.1 Ichneumoninae sp. B BG-2022a | reverse complement strand
TGCGCCAGTTAGCGCACGGCTAAGCGGTCACCCATCCAAGTACTGACCGCGAACGAATCAGCTTGACTTGGGGAACCACCAGAGCCGTGCGCCAACCGCACATCCACCGCTGTCGGTGCTAATTTCGTTTTCTCTCCACCTTTTTCCCCCCGATCGGTTTTTGATTGTTCTTCATCATTTCTGGCCTTCCTCTCCTATCCCGAATTTCCTACACGGTCGACGGTTTATCGAGATGCCTAACGGTTAGATGCAAGAGGGGAGAACGTTATTTCCTTCAAGTTATCTCTTCGAATCTCTTCTACACCGACACTCAACCTATAGTCAGGGATTGAAGATGATGTCGCTGAATATCCAAGTTCGCGTTTCCATTGGATTTACCGCAGCATCCTGTTTCAGGCAATCAGGTACGATGCGGGATTAGGGAATCGCTGATAAGCCCAAGCGGAGCTAACAGGGTGTAGCGTGCACCCTGGTCTAATAATTTAGTCGAACTAATTTGCCTGGGTCCTTGGCACTTTTGAAATAATCACCGCTATCTCATTTTCCGCATTGCCACAACTACATCAAAGAGAAAGGGCAGGAGTGCAACAAGAAGTAGTATGTAGAGGTTGTAGGAGGATGCTGGCTGCACCGTTATTTCCCGATGGTATTATTTCGAAATTATCGGTAACTTCGAACGTATACGAATCAGGCGTAAAATTTATTGAGATAAAAATGTACAAATCAATACAGCGGAAAATTGTCTCTTCACTCCAACGTTTCATTATTTTTCTTCTACAGCGAACGACCGTGTTTTTGAAAACTCGGGAGCCAAGTCGATTAGACACGACCTGGTAAATCAAACGCCCAAATAACTGCGCACTCTCTCCTTCCTAAATTTTACATGCGAATATTATTCGAAGGTAGCAAAAGTAAATGGGTCATCGTCATACGCCTCATTGTGCTCATATAAAAAAATCGTTATACGTCTCATTTTGCCCATATAAAAAAATCGTTATACGTCTCATTGTGCTCATATAAAAAAATCATTATATGTCTCATTTTGTTCATTGTATGATTTCATTCCCTTTTTTGCATACACCGCGAACGCATATCTGCAACAATTCAATAAATTCGTTACATTATTGATTCGGCCGGAGGCAAAGTTGTGAAACATTGACACTTACAGCATCCGGAGCACATGACGTGCCGTCAAGTGCACCAACGCGGGCATTCCGGCAAAACATATACGGAGACATTCCGTTAAAAGCACCTGATGAGCATTGCAACTTCTCGCACATCTTAGGTTCCGGCTGCAAGTAATGGGGAAAAGTTGATAAAACGGTATCGCCGATAAATCAACAGGTAACATAAAACAGAAAACTTACTGGGCATGTGTATGAATAACCCTGAGCCTCGCATTGTTGCTGAGCGGTGAGAATATCTCCGGGTGCAATTCTTTCAATCGGGTTGCCCGGGTTATGAATTTCTGCAGGCTTGTCAGCGCAGTGGTTGGCGTTTCTAAAACGTTTCAAGATTTTCAATTGGCACTGGGATCGAATAGCGTCGGAAAAATCAAGAATCTGAAGAAAAACTTTCTCCTACCCCAAGTAATATTTGATTTTCTCCAAACTGCAGGGGGACCAATGATTCATCTTGATAGTTCGCGTTTTATTTGTTGCCATTATGTATCCTAGGCTGTTGGCGCAAGACCCCGTGGAATCCGTGTCGTGCGTCGCGCCCAATCTACGATAATCATATCTATCTTCAGCGGCGGTAATTGCAAAATAACTGGACAAGATTGGCAGTCGGTGTTTCACTTACATATGACCCAGCTCGTGAGCAGCCGTATTAATTCCGTCAAATTTCATGTCATCGGAGACGAGACCCACAGCTGCAAACTTGGCAGGCGTCAGACCTCGACAGAGGCTTCCCATAAACGCGGTACCTTCACAAATAACAGTAAATGTAATTTTTTTTTATTACAATTCGAAACAGAATACAACATTGGCTATATTTCTCACCTGCTGTATGTACCCTATGAGTTTTCGTATCGTACAACTTATAACTGAAATAATTGAATATTACTGCGTCAACCGAATGCATTTGTTTTAAAGACACTTGTGGCATGATGGAAAAAATAAATAATGTTTTCTTACTTTGTCAGAGTTATGATAACGTTATATGAACCAGGCCTGAAGTCTGGATTAGATGTTTGCCGATACCAATATTTTGGCGTATTCATGACGGACTTCTGGAAGTCGACATAGTGACCTCTTGAGAAATGGTAAATGTATGGTGTTGCTCGGGGAACCTGGACGAAGCAAAAGGAAAAACAATACATGAATAATCAATCGTTTTCAGTGATCACCCAATTGATCGAACCAATTAAAATTTTTTTGCATACCGTTAAGCCGGGAAAGATTCGATATCGATTTCCCGTTTTCGACCTCTTGAGATTAACGTTATGTACGACAGCTGTAAATCAGCTACACAGCTGTACTTACTAGACCGATGACTATTCCAGCGATGCGAAGCCTTACTTTCGGACTCTCCAGATCCCTGTAACGCAGATCCACGGAGTTCCAAAAAGCCAATTGATAGCGAATCTCATCGTTGATATTGCTCTCGTTTCGTCTAGACATTTTTTTATCGCGGCATTGATATATGTCTATATTATACATAGTTGTATATATTTTTTTATATATTGATATTTTATATAATGTGTGATCTTATGAAGAGAAAGTGCTAAGCAATTTACACATGGCTTTCTAATTTATTATAATTTTGCGCGTAGCTACCCTTACGAGGAAGCCAAAAATCGATCGGCAGACTTTCTCAATGAGAACGCTATGCGCAAAATTGCAATAAAAGAGGAAACTACCTGCAAATTACTTGGAACCTTTTTTAAACCTTTTTACATTTATTATTCCTAGCCTATAAATGAGACGTTTCTTACATTCCTGGAATTCCCAAATAGTCCGTGACGACCAAGATGGATGGATAAATAATATCGTTTGCAAATCGCTTTCTTCTGTGATCATCTGTTTCGTTTAAATGCTGCACAATTTTGTTCACTTCTTTTTCCACTGTTGTGACGAAATTATATCATTGGTTTTTTTCTGTGTTACTCACATTTATGTTATCATTAAGATTATTAACGAGCTCTTGCGTACCCGCAATTGGGTCCCTCGGCGAAGCTTTTGTTTTGATAATCACATGATAGTCAGTTTCTATTAGAGCTCGACTCGGCCTAGGGACTTCGCGCTTCAATCTTTTAAACTCTTCCTTCGCCGCCTCTTGAACACGGGCGGGTAAAGGCACAACGCTAAGATCGTCAAAGGTTCCGTGCTGAAGAAATTTAATCACAATCAATGTAAATTTTACTAATTCTTCTATATGTGAAAATTTGTGTACAAACGTCTGCCGATCGAAGAACAAATCGATTAGCAGCAGTTTATACTGTTCAATGGATTGTTCAATAATCGTATCGAATAACTTACGAAAGCTAGTTTATTGTCCGACGATTCATCTACGACAAATGAGGCAAGAGACTTCGGGTCCACAAAAAATTTTGCTATGGATCCGACGATCTGAAAAGCAATTATTGTTACAATGTATTTAATTTGGCTGAGGATATATATATATATATATATATATATCGTGACGGATATTCCATTCGGCACTTTATATCAGACATTTACATCGGATTTTAATTTCTTGTAGTTAACTTTTCCATTGGAGCTAGCAGATGCAAGCCAGACTGGTGTGTTCCCACCAGCCAGAATTCCGTCCGATGGATTAAGACGAATATTGAAGTTCCTGTCGAATGCGCTGAATTGCATGCTTAGGTTTACGGTGCATCGTTTGTGCATATCGTGCATTATCGGAACAATCTCATATTCGGGCACTGAAGAAACAAAAAATTAATTAACATGGAATTGAAGTTTCGTTGAATTCCAAGTCAATGGCAAAAGTTTGTACATCAATTACCATTATCGCGGGTGGTACGAAACACTTTGGAAAATTCTTCATCGGTCAATATCTCGTGAAGCTGGAAATGGAAAAATTTGTAAACCTGTTACTTAAAGTTTTATATATTTTACTTATATAGTTACTTAAAGTTATGCTAAAACAGATCAACGCCTGATCAGTCACGTGTCATTTCCTCACTTGTCGCTCGTCGGTGCTTGAACACTTGGCCCATCTTCTCTATATTCACACTGGATTCCACGTGTTTTCACACAAGGTTCCACATGTCTGAGAGAGATAAGCCTCACAGAAGGACATTACTTTTTTGAGTTATTTTTTTTATTAGATCGTTCTTTTTTTATTACTCACGCATACCTACTATACGAAGTGAAATGCAAGTTGAAATTTTCATGACTTTGTGACTTGAATTTGTTGCAAACAATGTATTTAACATTTTTCAGTTACAATTACGAACTAATTTACCTTGTCGCATTTAACGAAGCCTGTTCCTTGAAAAGCTAGGAGGCCAAAGGCCACCATTATTCCGAACGCAGTCATAGCGGCCAAAATTCAATCACCGATATTATTTATCGCTCATCGAAACTAATTTAAGAAATTTAACGAAGAAAATAATTTAATCTCGATAATGTCTCTGCTATTGGATCGATCGACAACCAACATCATAATACGGCTTTCGGAGACTTCGGCTTTATATACGGGCGCGATACGACAAATGAAATATTTGGTTAGCTAGAAATTCGGTAATAACCGACTGTTTATTCAAAACGTTCGATAGACCTGCGATTTAGATAGCTCGTTGTTTGGACTGATATTTGATCAACATCCGGCTTTACCTTATAATTATAACAGTGCCAGCAGTTTCATTTAGTAACTTGATAGGACTATTTGCAAGGACTTGAAAAAAATATGTTGGCCTGTTTTTCAGACCGCACCGATTTTTCGCATATTTTCTCGATTTTTCGTAATTGCTTAGGAAAATCCTTCAGGAATTTTCAGCATGAGCCGTTGTAAAAAGAATCTCAATATCGAATACCCTTACCATGCCTTGTAAAAAAAATCTTGCCTTTTTTAGTTAAAAAAGATCTTCACAAAGCGAATACTTGGAAGAGCGCTTAAAAAATCGGCATATAGATAAGAATTTTATTGGATAAAATCTATGTCTATTGAACCGTGATCCAAAAAATGATATCTGATGAGGCGTTATTGATTACAATATTTCGAAACTTGTTGGTATTCTTCATCTCCAAACTGTGCAAACATGAATCAATGTGATAGAAAAATCAACACCATTATACATGTGAACTGACGAAAAGTACGAGAACTAATGAGACTCTGTCCGATACAATGAGAAGCTATATTTGTGGTAAAATCGTCCATAAATGAGGTCAAAATTCTCGTTATATTTAACTCGTTGTCGACAAGTGGCGCCACTAACGAATACATTCAGATGCGATCGTAGTTTTTACAGATTCTTCTCTCCATGCACATCTACACATAATTCTAAAATATTTATCTTATTTGTTTTATCGGGGTACCCTTACCAAAAAATGATAAGGGTACCCCCTGTGCATTTTTCCCCTTTCAAAATGGCCAAATTTCTTTTTCGCGATATCGCAATTCTGCCGTGCAAAATACGTGCAATTTGTATTTTTGTCGAAGTTTTAAAAATTAACAATTTTCAGCATAGATAATCGTATGTTAAATTTTCCGAAACGCCACTTTTTTTCAAAAAATTTCGAGATATCGAATTAAAATCTCCGCCATTGTTTTCAAGTGGCATATATATTTCCCAACGGATTTCATTATCGAAAAAATTCTAAAATTTTTTTTTGGAAAAAACCATTTTCGTCGTAACCATCACTCCCATACGCTATATTCTCGAAATTTCGGCTTTCATAGCATATAGAAGTGGATTTCGAAAATCCGAATTTCCATTAGCATATCGGACTAGATTTTGAAAATCCGAAATCAGCGTTCGTAGCGTATATTTAGCACATTGGCGGCAGGTCGCGGGACTATCATTCTTTCCCTGCACATCTACACATAGTTCTAAAATATTTATCGGATATCCATATGTCATTGTGTGATTCGCTCATTGTATGATTTGATCCCCATTTTTGCATACACCGCGCACGCATATCTGCAACAATTCATTGAATTCGTCAGATTATTGATTGGAGGCAGAGTTGTGAACCATTCACACTTACCGCGTCAGGAGCGCACAGTGTGCCGTCGAGAGCACCGATGCGGGCATTATGGCAAGACTGCTTCGCAACAATGCCTTTAACAGCAACTGACGAGCACTGCAACTTCTCGCACATCTTGGGTTGCGGCTACGAGCAATGGGGAAAAGTTGACAAAACGGTATCACCGATGAATCAATAGATAACGTAACACAGACAACTTACTGGGCATGCGTATGAAAAACCCAGAACTTTGCATTGTTGCTGAGCGGTGAGAATATCTCCGGGTGCGATTCTTTCGATCGGGTTGCCCGGGCTATGAATTTCTGCAGGCTTGTCGGCGCAGTGGTTGGCGTGTCTAAAACGTTTCAAGATTTTCGATTGGCACTGGGATCGGATAACAACGGAAAAATCAAGAATCTCACGTAAAACTTTCTCGTACCCCAAGTACTGTTTGATTTTATCCAAGCTGCAGGAGGACCAATGATTCATCTTGATAGTTCGCGTTTTCTTTGTTGCCATTATGTATCCTAGGCTGTTGGCGCAGGGCCCCGTGGTATCCGTATCGTGTCTTGCACCCAATCTACGATAATCATATCTGTCTTTAGCGACGGCAATTGCAAAATAATTCGACAAGATTGACAGTCGATGTTTCACTTACATGTGACCAAGCTCGTGAGTAGCCGTATTAATTCCGTCAAAATTCATGTCATCCGTGACGAGACCCGCAGCTGTAAAACTGGTAGGCGATTGACTCCGGCAGAAACTTGCCGTAAACGCGACACCTTTAAAAAAAATAAGTAAATGTAATTGTTATTCCACTTAAAAAAAAAACGGAATACAAGCTCTGCGACATCTCTCACCTGTCGTAGATATCCGTTTAGTTTGCGGATTGAATAATTTACAACTGAAATAATTAAATGTATGTACGTCAGCCGAATGTATTTGTTTTGGCGACTCTTGTAGGGCGGTAGAAAAAGAAAAATAATTTGTTCTTACTTTGTTAGGGTCATGACAACGTTATATGAATTGGGTTTGAAATCCGGATTAGGTGGTTGCTGGTACCAATAGATTGGCATGTTCTTGATGGCCTGAGAGTAGTCAACATTCTCACCTTTTAAGAAATTGTAAATATATGGCGTGGCTTGTCGTCCCTTGGCAAAGTAAAAGGAAAAACAATCAATTAATAATCGTTCCTTTTCAGTAATCATATCTAATCAATTCATAGAATCACAATCCAAAAGTTTTTGCATGTTAAGCACGAAAGAGCTTGGATATCGATTTGCCGTTTTCGATCTTTTGAAATGGCTGTCAAGGATGACAGATGTACTTACTACACCGATGACTATTCCAGCGATGCGAAGCCTTACTTTCGGACTTTCCAGATCCCTGAAACGCAGATCGACTGAGTTCCAAAAAGCCAACTGATAGCGAATCTCGTCGTTGATCTTGCTTTGGTCTTGCCTGCAAATTTTTTTTATCGGATAGTTGATATATTTCGATACCATCTTTTTATGTTACTTATGATACCATTTATTATGTTATATTACTTATTTTTTTATGTTTTTATGTTCTATATAATTTTTTATTGTTATATGACTTCCTTTTTCTTATAGTGAGGAAGTCATGTGCAAATGACTGTGCACCTTTTTAAAACTTTTTTTACATTTATTGTTCGTAGCCTATAAATGTGACGTTACTTACGTTCCTGCAATTGTCGAATAATCCGTGACGATCAAGATTGATGGATAAATAATATCGTTCGCAAAACGCTTTCTTCTGTGATCATCCGTTTCGTTGAAATGCTGCACAATTTTGTTCACTTCTTTTTCCGCTGTTGTAATAAAATTATGCCATTAGTTTACTCTATTTGTTTCTTACTTTTATGTTATCATTAAGATCATTAGCGTGCACTTGCGTACATTCAATCGAGTCCCTCGGCGAAGCTTTTGTTTTGATAATCACATGATAGTCAGTTTGTATCAGAGTTCGACTCGGCCGAGCGACTTCGCGCTTCAATCTTTTGAACTCTTCCTTCGTCGCCTCTTGAACGCGGGCAGGTAAAGGCACAACGGTAAGATCGTCAAAGCTCCCGTGCTGTAGAAATTTCACCACAATTAATGTAAATTTTACTAATTCTACTGTACCTTACAATTACTTTACAAATGTCTACCGACCGTTCATACTATTCAAATCATAATATTCAATTCATTGTGCAAACTTATCATCGAATTGGCTAACTTACGAAAACTGGTTTATTGATCGACGATTCGTGTACGACAAATGAGGCAAAAGACTTCGGGTCCACAAAATATTTTGCAACGGATCCCACGATCTGGTCAGATAAATTAAAAACAATTATTTTTGCAATGATGCATTTGATTCGGATAAGGATATATATCCCTTCTTTTGATGTTCCATTCGGCACTTCATACCAGATATTTACATTTGATTTTAATTTCTCGTAGTTCACTTTTCCATTGGAGCCAGCAGATGCAAGCCAAACTGGTGTGTTCTCACCAGCCAGAATCCCGTCCGATGGATTAAGACGAATATTAAACTTCCTGTCGAACGCGCTGAATTGCATTTGTAGGTTCGCGGTCCATCGCTTGTGCAAATCGTGCATTATCGGAACAACCTCATATTCCGGCACTGAAGAAACAAAAAATTAATTAGCATGGAATTCAAGTCTCGTTGGATTCACCGTCAATGGCAAAAGTTTGTACATCAATTACCGTTATCGCGGGTGGTGCGAAACACTTTGGTAAATTCTTCATCGGTCAATATCTCGTGAAGCTGGAAATGAAAAATTTGCAATCCTGTTACTTAAAGTCGAATATATTTAACGTTATGTTAAAACAGATGAACGTCCGATCAGTCACGTGTCATTTTCTCACTCGCTATAATCACACCAATTCTCCACGTGTTTCGAATGCCTGAGAGACATAGGGGAGAGCGGGGCAAAATGGTACAGTGGGGCAAAACGGGATCATGAGACAAAACGCAATTCTCCAATAACTCTGAGATGATAGCGATGGTGGTACGTAGGACAAAATTGGTTTGAAAATCCAGATGTAACGTTGGGACAAAAGGGGACATTCAAAAAATTATTGGAAAATTGAGTCTTGCCCTCACAGTCCTGTTTTGCCACGGTGCGCCATTTTGACCCAGTCTCCCCTAAACCTTATAGAAGGACATCACGTTTTTGAATATGACATCATATCTATTTCATTATTCACGCACACTTGCTACACGAAGGGATATTATTTGCAATATTAAAATTGCATTAATTTGCTACTTGACTCCATTACGGAACAATGTGTTTAATATTTCCCGTGACAATTACGAATTAATTTACCTTTTCGCATTGAACGAAGCCTGTACCTTGGTAAGCTAGAAGGCCAAAAGCCACCATTATCCTGAACGTAATCATTGCAGACAAGATTCAATCACCGATATTACCTATCCGTCTAAACTGATTTACGAAATTTAAAGAAAAAAATATTTTTTCTCAACAATCTCGCTATTCTCGAACCGGTCGACAACCAAAATCGTAATACGAGTTTCGGAGACTTCGGCTTTATATAAAGGCGCGATACGACGAATATAATATTTGATTGGCTAAAAATTCGATAATCTCAGTCTGTTTATTCATACCGTTCGTTAGATGTGGTGGGATTCAGATAACTCGTACTTTAGAATGGTATTTGAACAACTTTCGGCTTTATCTTATAATTACGACAGTCCTAGCAGTATCATTCAGTAGTTTCATTGTAACATATGCGAAGTCTTGAAAAAAAGATTAGACTCATTTTCCAGTTTGGACCGATTTTTCGTAATTGTTTTAGAAAGTTCTCGAGAATTTCCAGCGTAATTCACTGTAAAATGAAACTGAATACCGAATACCTACACCACGCAAAAAAGTAAAGAAAAGTCTTAGTTAAAAGAAATCTCCACGAAATGAATACCTTAAAGATCGGGTAGAAAATTGACACGTAGATAAGAGTTTTGTTAGATGAAGATGTCTATGTCTATATAAACATGACCTAGTTAACGATGACTGATGAGGCCTTATTAATTGCAATCTTACGAAACTGTCTGGTACTCTTCGACTTCAATCTGTGCAAACATGAATCGATGTCATGGAAAAATCAACAACATTCACACTAAAATCCACACTATTAAATTGGAAATGTAAATCTGTGCACATCAATACAAAGATAAAACATATGTTCCACCATCAGATTTGATTTTCACCATCAGTATTGCAACTACGTGCGCCAGTTAAAACTTTACTCGTTGGATTCATCCGTTTAAATTCATCCGACTAAAATTAAAGCATCGAACAATGAAATCGTCACTTGTACACGATATTTCGCATTATTCAATAGCGCCGAATCCATTCACGGTTTCGCGAGCATATGGTCCAGTATCCCGAGTCGAAATTTTCGCGCGTTACATCGGGCCCTGATAATGTCCTGAGGACTGACAAGGGCCTTATAACGCCTTATCAGAGCCCGACGAAAATTTCTACTCGGGATATAGCCATTCAGCCTTCTGCCCGGTAGCTCACTTCTTGACTTAAGGGCGCATAACTAAGTAGGATAACAAATTCAAAAATTTATTCACTTTATCATCCGGTAACTTATTTACCTACCGATAAGATTGCTATTTTTGCGGCGCCGAATTGGCAACGATTAAGTTCCTACTTTGGCATACGAATCTGAAAATTATGCCCACATTTTCCTCTCCATCTGTCATAAGATGACCACTTTGGTTCTCACAATTCAAAAGCTAATTTCGTTTTGTTTCCACTGTTTTTCTCCCCATTCCGTTTTTAATCGTTCTCCATCATTTCTGCCCTTTATCTCTTATCCTAAATCTCTTCCACTATCGCCGGTTTGTCGAGATGCCCGAGGGATGCTAGAGGGGAGAACGTTACTTCCTTCAAGTTGTCTCTTCGAATCCCTAAAGCGATTGGATAGCGGATCCTACACCGGTACTCGACATATAAACAGAGATTGAAGATGAAGTCCCCGAACATTCGAGTTCGCCTTTCCATTGGATTTGCCGCAGCATCCTGTTTCGGGCAATTAGGTAAGCTGCGAGATTAGGGAATGGATGATAAGGCCAAGCGGAGCTTATAGGGTGTACCTTGAACCCTATGGTAATAATTAATTCAAACTAATTTGCCTTGATGCTTGGTGCTTGCCTTGATGCTTGATTGAAGATCAAACAGAAAGGGCGGAAACGCCAGAAACAGACCGTATAGTATTCAAACGTTGTAGGAGGATGCGAACAACACCATGATTTCTCGAAGGTATTGTTTTGAAATTACAGGTAACTTCTAATATATACGAATTGGCAGTGAACTTCATTATCTTATTATTAGCTTTGTCTTACAATTATTATAGCACTAGTTTCATTCGGTAATTTCATAGTATCATCTGAGAGATTTTGGAACAAAAAAATTAGACACGTCTTTCAGTCCTCACAGAATTTTCGCACATTCTCTCGATTTTTCGTAATTCTTTAGGAAAATACGTCGTGAATTTATGGCATGATCGCAGTCAGAAGAAACTGATTGCCAAATCGTCATAAAAAATCTAGCCGTCTTACTTTTAAAAAAAGGTACCACGAATAGAATAGCTGAAAGATCGCTTGGACAATCGTCACATAGATAATTTTTCCAATGCGTTGATTAAGTAGTGCAATCAATAATGCCTCATCAGTCATTATTTACTAGGTGATATTACATTTGAAAACTAGACAATTACACTTGAAAATTATCGAAAAGTACGAGAACTAATGAAAATTTTTACCACAAAATGAGAAAGTTTGAATATAGGTCGAATGGTAGTTTTTCTCAGTTCTCTCCGTGCACATCTACACACCCATAAAAAATATCGATCGGTTATTTGTACATTTTTCAAATACAGTAAAACTCACTTCGCAGCGATCAATGCGCGTGATCGTCAGCAATGTAAATTTTCCAGCGGCAAAAAAAAGCACTTAGGATTAGCACTTCATCAGCATTTAAACTAAGCGCTCCAGTTAGATCTTTACCTATTGGTTTCATCTGTTTATGCATTGGTCAACGAATATTAACGAGCCATCGAATCGTAACTTGCACACGAAATTTCGTGTAATTCAATAGGGACGAATCCATTCACGTTTCCGCGAGCGTATGGAAGCCATCTGGCATCGACGCCCTCGGATGTCCTCGAGCCATCCGGTGCAGTTTAAAACCGAACGTCACGCATGCATTGTCGAAAATTTAATGCGGAGCAGCGCAACGAAGTGGTAGAACGGAGGCTAAATAATAATTCGCGCCGACAGACATATCCGATGAGAATGACGATATCGCGGGGTCAAGCGCGTGTCGAGAGTCAATGCGCCAACCAAACTGGAGAACGCGCAATTTGGGCATTCGGGCCACTCGGCTCAAGTTCCCGCGACTGGCTATGGTCGGATTTTCCAATTTGCATGGCTTCGTAATGAACGACGACTGGCGCTAATCATCCGGCATATAATATTTTGAGCGTGAGCTTTGCTATCTGTTTCGGGCCGGGTTTACGTCGAGGATTGTAATATCATTAGGCATATCCCGTACATTTTAGCATGGGCATGTACGTTAACGAACCCCCGACGCGGTATGTGTAGGTAGCTAATTTCGGATCCGAGACGAGGATTCCAGTTATCCTGAATCTATTGTGGAATTTATCAGCGTGAATGTTGGTTCGTTGATTACATCCCGAGCGCCAGGGCTTCGATGTGATTTTCGTCGCCGCACGCTCGTTTGATCGTATTTCCGTATTCCCTCCGCTTGCGAAGTTGCTGAATATGGGGCCTGTTTGTTGTTGATATTCGCGAATACCTGGATCTACGAAAACGTTGAATTGTTTTGATTACCATTAAACTAGGTGCGGAAATAGCCAAAAAAATCAATGTAACATCATCGAAATTGATTGCAATCTTGTCTATTGTTTTCACAGATTTTTTTATGTGAAGACGTCTTTACTGAGTCTTGTGTACGACGAGCAAGACATTCGGCACGATATTGACCATGATATCGAGAAGACATCGCACAAGATATTCGTAAAGATATCGCACAAAATATTCCTAAAGATAACTCATAAGATATTCGTAAAGATAACTCACAAGATATTCGTAAAGATCTCGCACAAGATATTCGTAAAGATATCATACGAGAAGATATTCATGAAGACATGACACACGATATTCATAAAGATATTGCCCTAAGCCGCCCTAAGATTACTCTTACGTTCTCCGAAGTTTCTAAGTCCTCTCTTAGGGGCGATTTAGGAAAAAAATAACCATGGCCATATTTGTTACCCAGCATTTTCCTAGAAGCACATAAAATGCTCGGGTCTCGTTTTTCTCAAGCGATATGTATTGTCACGGGAGCTATACACAGCGAACAAGGTGGTACCGGCGAACCACTACCGATATCCCGCAAGCCGTTTAGCATTCGTTCACTGCTCTTTTGTACGCGGTACTGCATCGCGAAGAATCCTCTTCGGGACATCCCGACGTGATTCGCGATCTATAGAAAACTCCGAGCGCACGACTCGGAGTTCGTCGCAGAAAAATCGTGATTTCCTTATTCCACCGGAGTGTGCCCAATGCCTTGAGAGACCGAAAGATGAAAGGCGTAAGGAATCAGCGAACGACGGAATAAGACCTAGCGAAATAGACAAAATCGCAGAGAGTTTCACTGGAGAATTTGTCGAGCGATCAAACCAATTAGTGCGGATTCTGGTTTTCTCGCGCACTCCTAAGTGCGTTTGAATAAAGTTATTCCCTCAAAGCAGATGATTTTTTGCGTCTTTTCAATCGGAAGCAAGAATTCTCGGCGAGCGGTCTTCCGATGAAGATGAAGAAGGGTTAAAAACAATGCATCAATAGGAAAAACAATCAGTCAGTAGTACAATCTGAAACAAAATGCCAATAACCGAACAAAAATTCGCTCTTGAGCATTTCGAGAAATATATAAAAAAAAAAATACGGTTGTATCAACTAAGATTCGGGCACGGACGTTCAACTAAGTATTTTGTTGGTCCAGCTGAAAAATTGGTTAGTTCAACAATTTTTTTTGTTGATGTCACCAAAATATTTTTGAGTAATTAAAATATTTTGTTCGACCAACTAAATATTTATTTGAATGTCCTAGCCTGAATTTTCGTCGATTCAACTGTACTTTTTTATCAGTGTAATCGGGGAAAAAATCTATTTTTCACGAACAAAAAAAAAAGTTGGTTTTTATTCATTCATTGATTCTCATCGACGGGGACCGGACCGGGTTTCCAGAAGGCCGCGGTCATTCGGGCGAACGCTGAGCACTCTTCAGCTGGGACACTCGGCAGAGGCTTTCAGGAATCTATCGGTATTTCTATAGTGGTCAATGTATTGGATCATTGTAAAGAGGCCATCAGCGATTGTACGTTACTTTCGCCCAGTTTTTCCCGTCGAGATCTCGATTCCCGGCCCGTTGCAATAAAAGTTACAGCGGGAACTCTTTTCCTGCAGCTGCACGCAGTGGTGTACCATGCGCGGTATTGCTTATGTACAGGTAGCGGCGCGAATGGGGCAAAATAGACATGTCTACAAATTTTCTACGAATGGACGGTGGTCCGTTTTGCCTCGAGTTCCGTTTTGCTCTGCCAACCCCCTACGTACTGGATTACATTCCTCGTCGCAAATCGAATGTTGTCTACCTGCCTCGCGGTCTATTTCGCAATGTTCCCCGTTGTACAGTCTCCCCGCTCGTCTATCGTGGGAAAACTGCTGACGCTGGGCACGGAAAAATTCTTAAATTGCTTTTCCCATCCCTCGCCCGAGTATCTTATTCTTGTCTCTTTTTCTTTCGAGGTATTTCCAACTTTATCTCCTCCATTTGCAGAAGTCTTCACTGCGCAATATGTATAACAAAGTGATGTCTAAAGGCGAGGAAAAGAAAATTTCTTCCGTCGAAAGAATTCGGACAAGTACATTTTTTCAATTTTTTGCTTGTGTTTGTTTTCATTCTTTTTCGATAAATATTAAATATTCGGCGTTTGGTGCGTGAAGAATTAAAAGTGTCTTCCTCCCTGAGTTCGATCTGAAAAACCTTGATTGACTGAAGAAAGAAACTTAATACATAAAATGTTGATTTATCAATTTGGTTTCATCGATTTCGGAAATTTCTGAATCTTTCACAGATTTTTCTCTTCATCAAAAATTTCGTTAATCGACACTAAAAATGCCAATGCTTTTTCATTGAAAGTCCTATTTGAATGATTTTGCGAACGAATATGTATCGGTCAAATGACAAGTTTTACTCAAAGGCTGACCATCCGTGTTCCCAATTAATGTTCAGGGCATTATATTAAATTCGTGTTTTAAAACAATTATGATTGGTTAACGTGTACTCGTACAACTGTTATGTAAAGTGAGACACATGCCATGCGGCTCGTATTGGGGCGAGGATTAATTTGTCACTCGACCGAGCACACTCGGCACCCACATAGTGATTTCACGGTACCCTTTCGGTTACATCTCCCACCGCCCTCTCCCTCTTCACCCGTACCCAAGTACACTGCAGACATGGGACAAAATGCGGTACGGACCATTGTTCACAAAAAAAAATATTATTATAATTTTTTACCATAAGTAGTTCAAGCACTTTGTAAGTGCAAAATTTTGGTAAAAGTAAGTGCGAACGACACGCACTCTTCAGTACTAGATAATAACAATATAATAATAAGATAACGATTAAAAAAATTGCTTAATCGACGATTGGGACGTTTTACCCACCTTGCTGTGAGAATTCAATTATCGTCACTTTTCTATTTTTATTCAATTTTTTTCTTTTTTATGGTATTCTCCGTTCGATTCACCACGTCGTGAGTCGATTGCGTTCGACCTCATCCACAGGGGATACAGTAAAACCTATATCGTCCAAAATTGGTCCTGGCAGACTGCAAGCTGCTCTTTCGCGCAACGTCAGGACTTTCGCTTTCCACCTCCTAAGCCTCAATTCTGTTTCATTCTGGTCCCCACATTTTTTGTCACCCTCAGCATTGTCGTATTTCCTGCCGTGCCGATGCTCCCAGCCTGGAATGGCCTGCAAAGTCTGATCGCCCCCATCGTAACGCTGCGAAGACGGCGTTTTCTCCGCTGAAGAGCGACGGAAACGGGCTCGGTCCAAAGACTCTCTGTATATTCCCATCGAGCGATAGTTTATTCCCGAAGGGATACTTTTTCTTCGATATTCGCCAGACTATCGGGCACGTATAGTTGTGTCCGTACAGAATCGGAGAGTCGACACTCAGTTTGATACTTGTCTTTTATTCCAATTTCGAAGAGCATTTCTATTTACGATACGAGTGTGCGGGCCAATGCTCGGATTGCGTTTCCGCATCTCTATGCGTATCAGTTGCTATAGCTAATTACGGTATTACGATGATAATACGGTTGGTATCGACAAAAGAAACTGCAATGAAAAGTCAACGTTTCAAGAATAATTCACTTGGAGTGAAAAACATATTTTACATGGTTTTGCAGACGAAAAACATGTTTTTTTTTTATTAGTGAACTGTACTTTTAATTTTTAAATACAGTAAGTTTAATAAAAAAAAATGTCGACGTTCGGGTACACACATTTTTTATCGTTTCCAAAATTTTCTCGTAAAGACGGCATATTATGTCATTGACCTAAGTGTGAATGGGACGGGTTTGGGTAATTTTTTTCCAGTCATTAACAAACTTCTATTGTGGTTCTCCTCATTAGAGATTTTTTTTTAACCTAGCCTGAAGTTCGAATCAACGGCGAAGGAATTTAAACTCTCAATAAATGTAGAAACTATTTTGTTTACCCTTTATGAAAATGGCCCTCAGAGTTTCGCTATTTCTATAAAATTTCTTCACTTTTTTCACGCTCACAAAATTTATACGAAAATAAATATTTTATCCAAGGACAGAGCTCGACGGTGTCGGATTCTCAAGATTTTCTCGTAGACAGCATAATAAATGTCGTTGACCTGAGCGTGAATGGGACGGGATGGGGCAATTTTTTTACAGCCATTACGAAACTTCTATTGTGGTAGTCCTCTTTTTTTTTTAATTTTTTCGAGGATCTAGCTTCAAGTTCGAAACGACGGAGGCAAAGGAAAAGCAATCATCGGACTACCGGACATCTGTTAGCAATATATCATCCCGAAACAAAATACGTCCCGAGAGCTGATTCTCGTTCATTTGGCTCTCGGCCAGTCGGACAATGGAACCACCGGAGATCTTCGCTTCGTTTCTCTATATCCGCCTACTGTTTTTTCGCTCCACCTCTCCTCTTCATCCCCGAATTATCCGTTATTTTCCTCTCACGTCCTCCTCTGGTAGGGCACTCGAGAGTTCCCTATCACATTATATTTACCTCGGCTCTCACAACGATTGTTACACTCGAAACACAAACGCGGCTCGCAACGAGCTCGTGCCAATTATAAGCATTACGGCTACGAACACACACACGCGAGAACTATATAATTTTAAAGCCCGACGATTTATCAAAGATAAGCCAACCGGAAAATATTTATTGTCTGAGCTGGCCCGGGATTTTCCATCTGGGACGAGATTCAATCCTGAACCGAAATCGACCACTTTGCCGGAAAGCTGCGGCCGAATAACGGAACGATACATCTTAAAAATACTTAATAACAATAAAAATGAATGGAAAAATTCCCATATGTTCTTTAATATATCCTCCTTTCACTGTAAAAAAATTGTATCGATAAAGCGGATATTTACCGAGAAAAAAAATCACGAAATATGCATGCGTTTTTATCGTTGACTGCGCAAAAAAAGATAAAATAACGATAGTGATCACAAATATTGTTCGATACAATTTTACGGGTCATCGGAGGTTACTCTAAGAGGCAATAAGTCAAAATTATAAACAATAAAATAAAATAAAAATAATTCATTTTTTTGGTTTTCAGCTAAATCGAAAGAGATTTTCAACTGGTCATCGACGCTGGTCTTCCCGTGGAGCAGGCACCCTCTCTCCGTCTCACCCATTCGCTTATGGTAAGGACATTGTTGAATCATCGGATAGCGTGAAATAGGAAAAACTTCATAAAAATCAGAAAATCCTTCAAGTCGAATTTTTATGAAAAAAAAACACACATAGCGACGTGTGTTTCGAAGTTGCGAGAGAAGCTTTTGCGGAGAGTAAGTTCCTTAGGTCTCTTCGACGACCTGGGAAGATTCTGGCCGGGTTTCGTCGCGATGCGTGCCAAAATCCATCTGCACGTCCAGCAGGCTCTTCCCTCCATTGTCCCGCACGAGAACGGCGGTGAATATGGCTGCGAGCCACGAGAAACCACCGAAGAGCCACATGGTTCTCGGTATGCCGAGGGCGGTGGCCATTTCCCCGAAGGTCAAAGTCGCTATCAGCGATATTAACCAGCTGAGAAAAGCCGCGCTCGTCGAGGCGGTTACTCTTATCTCGATCGGATATGCGTCGGCGAGCATGGACCACGATATCGGCCCCAGGCCAATATTGAACGCGGCGAAAAATAGACTTATCCAGGTCGGCGGCATCCATCCGTAGGTTTCGTCGTATAACTCCGGGTCGTCGTCTCTCACATCGAAGTACCAGCCTGAAATATCGTGGTGTTTATTTGAGAGGAATTATAGTCGATCGGTAAGGAAAACAGAGTAATCGATTTTTTTCGTTGGCGAACATGTCAGATCGGAGGTCTGTGTTTCATCGGAAAGCTTTCGTGATCTTGAAAAGTATGGATTACAGTTTTTTATTACCGACCGAGTCCAGACGAGATTTTGAAGCGATGTAGAAACTTCTCGCTTTGCTGAACTCGAGCTCGGTCGGTACGGAAATCTGTAATCGATTTTTTTCGTTGCCGGACATGGAACGGTTTCGTGATCTTGAAAAGTTTGGATTACAGTTTTTTTTTATTACCGACCGAGTCCAGACGAGACTTGGAGGCGATGTAGAAACTTCTCGCCTTGCTGGACCCGAGCTCGGTCGGTACGGAAATCTGTAATCGATTTTTTTCGTTGCCGGACATGGAACGGTTTCGTGATCTTGAAAAGTTTGGATTACAGTTTTTTTAATTACTGACCGAGTCCAGACGAGACTTTGAGGCGATGTAAAAGCTCCCGTGTTGGAACCCAGTTCGGTCGGTATCAAAAACTGTAATCCACGTTCATGAAGGTTTTTCAAGTTTGTTTTCTACCGATTCAGTTGTTTTGTTTTCTACCGACCGATGTGAAACATCGTTTAATCTGGTGATAGAATTAAATGAAAAAAGATTACCAAGCAGCACGAGAAAAATTCCCGTCGACGCGGCGGACACCGTCAAAAGTATTCTTCTGCCGATTCGGTCGATCGTCAGAGTGCACAGGAGACAGGCGAAAATCTGTACTGCTCCGACAACAAGGGTCATTTCCTCCCCGGTCATGTTACCCGAGCCACCGTTATTGAATATCACGAGGGCGTAGAAAATCATCGTATTTATGCCACTCAACTGTTGGGCTATTATGACACCATGACAGACGATTAGCGACCAAATTACCCTGGATTTTTTCATCGTCTTCATTGATCGCTGTTAGGAAATAACGATTTAATCAATTTTTATCAAGCAATTTGTTCTAATGTTTATTTTCTTGAAAAAAAAATGTAATACCTTTTTTATTCAAATTAATTTTTTTAAATAACTTATTAAAAAACTAATTTGCCTTTCACCGGAAATTACAAATGTAATAATGTAAATTTGTAATATCACCGGAAATTACAAATGTAGAGTTATCCCTGTTTTACCGACGAAGAACTTTGAAATCAGTTTAAAACACGATTTAATTTGACTAACTTTGAAGCCTGTTTTTTTAAACTTGGCCAGCTGTTCGAGTTGATCAATTTCTTCCTGATAATTATATCTTTTTCCTCTGTACCATCGAATCGATCTTCTCGCCCCGATGATGTTTCCCCTGATCACGTGATACAGTGGACTTTCCGGCAAAAAAATTGCCAAAGCGATGGGCGCGCATGAAACTGCACAAGTGAGACTGTATCGCCATATAGCGTCGCGTTCGTCGAGAACGTAAGCAATAAGATAGGCGTACATTATTCCGCAATTGATGAAGAGATGAAAAAATGTAAGAAGACGGTAACGCATGTCCTTGTCTGCGATCTCGGCAATGTAGAGGGGCGTTAGTACGCAAAAAATACCACCCACGAGGCCACATATCACTCTGCCGACAATTAAGAGCCACACCTGCGCGACAAAAAGAAGAAAAAAATCATAACATTTCATGAAAGATTTACCTACCGAAAGTCGGTCGGTAACTAAAACTGTAATTCATTTTTCTCGACGGTGATGTATCTCAGTAACAGAGCTGGGCAAATATCCTAAGTACTTGAAGTACGTATTGAAGTAGCAAGTACTTAAAGTACTGAGCGCTGGGTAGTTAATGAGTACTGACGTATTAAGGTAGTAACGAGTGAATTTAAAAATCATTAAAAAATTCATACGTATTCAGAACAGTGAACGAACGATTTTTATTTTTAAAAAGTTAGATTTCCGAGAGATTTGTTGAATAATTTTATTTTTCATTAATTTTTTAATGAAATTTTGGAATTATATTTACGCAAAATTAATATTTTCAGCACCTTTGATGTGCTTGATTTTTTTCAGATTTTTATACCATCCAGAAGTGTTTGCAACTCCCTTTCATTTCTCTGAAACTTATGCGAAGTGAACGCTATTGGCGAGGACTACCTTAAGTACTCGCAGAACTGAATTGGTGAAGTTCTGAGCACTGTGCGCTGCTCCAGTACTTGATACTTCAATACGAACTTCGAGTACTTGGTCTATTTGCCCAGATCTGCTTTATAATCAACCTGCTGATCGGCGAAGCAAATGAAAGCCCATCCAACGATATTGACGGGTATGCTGATGAACATTGCTCCGGTACGACTGATGAAACGCAGGATCAAGGGCACCAACAGAAGACCGCAGCATGCACCCGCATTCAGTATACCACCGACCAGTCCTATCTCATTGACACTGGCTTTCAGTACGTTTCTCAATACATCGCCGGCACTCGAATTCCAAGCTAGGGATACACCGAGCGAGAAGCCAGCGAGCGACGCTAAAATTAGTCGATTAAGTCACAGAGATTATCAATTTGAACGCCCTTGTCGAAATTTTAGAGTAGGGGAGACGGGGGCAAAATGACATAGCGGGGCAAAACGGGACAGTTAGGACAAAACTCAATTTTCCAAACATTTTTGGATGCCGCATTTTGTCCCAATGATACAGCCTGGGTTTCAAACCCGTTTTGCCTTACGTACCACCATCGCCACTATGCAAAAGTTATTGGAAAATTGTGTTTTGTCTGATTATCCCGTTTTGCCCCGCTCTCCCCTATTACATAGGGGCCTAACAAGGGCTTTAGACTGCAAAAAAAATCGTAAAAGTGTATTAAAAAAACATTAGGAATACTTTATTTTTTATAATTTACCTTAATTTCAATGAAAAAATTTATTAATTTTTCATCACAATTATAGATTCATTTAATGTACCATTGAAAGAAAACTTCTAGTCCGGTATGTTAAATTTACACCTTTTTTGGAGTTTATCAAAGCCCTATCAAGCACTTTCCGAACGTCTTCGGGGACCGAAGCAATGCTCAAAAAATTTCCAACGGAACCTCATATGTAGTATTTTTTTTATTTGTCAATAAGATCGTTATCACCCTACACGAAAAACTATAAAATATTGTTAATTAGGAAAAAATATTGTTATTTTTAAAAATAATGTTAATTAAAAAAAAATTATTTGTGTGTACCGACCCACCACTGCTCCGACGTACTGATTGATTCTCCGGGGCCTGAGAGTCGCCTCAGGCGGCAAGCCGGTGGCCGACATCGATGTCATGCCGTCAATCGATCGGTGAAGAAAGGAAAAATCGTTTTTTTTCAATTCGGGCAAGCCCTTTCGATCGCCCCGAACTTTTGCCGGAACGATTAAACAGCCTCAAATGTGTCCCGGTGACCGGTAAAAATCCGTGAAACGACTGGTGCTCGAGGCGATCGACATCACTTGTCGAACCAACCTCTATACGTCACGTGTATCGATAACCGCAATCGCACGATCGATCAACCGGGCGCCCGAGGCGCTCTACTCTCCGAGTGGGTCGTGGAAAGAGGCTTTACCGGGTTTACTGTTTTGTCAAACAAAATTCTCCGTCAGTCGTTCGTCATGCGAGCCTGCGAGGCATGCCTCTGCAGTAATTCGTGTGGGTCGTGCCAATAAAACGGCTAAAAAATCCACAATTACCGCAAACCGGTGTTTCTTCTACGGCGAATATAACGTAACATGAAAAATTGAAAATTACACATTCCGCCCCAATCGCGGCACTTTATCCGTTTTTCGTAATATTTTCATTTTCTGTTGGCTTCCTCTAAGCGTCTATAATATTTTTTTTTAATATTAAAAAAAGACAATTTTTTGCCAATTCTGTTCTGTAAAATACGCCCCTAAAATCTGTAACATATGAGCAAAAGGACAATTTTTTTTAAGGTTCTCTGAAATCGTCTGTAAAATCTTCAGTGCACGGGCCTAATGAAAGTTTTTATCAAAAAAAAAAATAGTTTGTAAAAATTTTACCTGTTCCAGCTGAAAAATAGAAAATATTATGTCTAATATTTTTATATCAGCGGCACATACGGTACAGTGTACGAGGGCAAACGGCATGCTGATCCATCCGTTGCAACGATAGAGTAGCAGTTCAGTTCAACGGTGCATAAACATGCACCGAGCAGTCGTCATTTTAAGTATACGTTACGGGGATCGATTACGGTCTTCGTATGACGTGCAAGTCTCCAGCAGACGGTTTATGTATCGCATGTGAGCGACATGAGAGAATGAGTAAGAAAGGGAACGAAAATAAAAAAAAAACAAAAAAAATGCCGCGTGCCGATCGTTCGTAACAGACGGAACGACGTTCGGGTTACATCACGTGCGGAGCCATGGTCAAGTGCCCCCTCGCTCGTGTGTGCATTACTATAAGACGAGAACCTAATAATCCCTCTAACCTAGAGCAGGTTGCATGCACGTTTTTTAACATTGTAACACACGTTATGCACGTTATCTACCTATACGTACACTCAGAAAAATAATTTATTTGACGGGCGTCCCGCAAATATATATTTACTTGGTTTAAATATATTTTTATTTAGTTTAAATATATTTTTATTTGGTTTAAATATATTTTTATTTAGTTTAAATATATTTTTATTTGGTTTAAATATATTTTTATTTGATGTAAATACATATTTATTTTCAACTATTTTTCTATTTTTCTGGGTGTTCCGTAGGCGAACCAGATTAACTCAGTAACACAAATCGCGCGATAACGGAACTATCAAATGATCGCATACTCCTTTGAAATTTTGAAAATAGTAAGAATTGCAAAATTGCAAATTTTGCAAAATTTTCAAAATTTGCAAAAATGAAAAAATATCCATTGTCGTCCCTTGCGAAAAATAGGCCTCAAAGGTTTAATCGAATATACATCGAACAAAACCAACGTCAATATAAAAGTGCATTGCAAAATCCCTCGAATATCCTCGACTTTCCAGCGAAAATGAAAGAAACTGTCCTCGTAATTTCATATCCCTTTAAAAATTCCCGATAAAACAGTTAGTCGACCGGGCACCAGCGCAACGAGGCGTAGGTAGAGAGGCAGAGCGAGAGAACCCAATATCGTCGTTTCTCGGCTGGAAGCTGGGGAACGATGCATTGCCCATTGCCACTGCCGGGCGTCGTTCGCACTGCCACCCCTTATGAATTATGATCGTTATTAACGGTCCGACATTCCCGGGTGACCGATCCGTACGGAGAGTTGCAACGGCTGATAAACTATAGCGCCATCGGGTGTTCCATATTGCCCCCCTCTCTATTCCCCTCCAACTCTGACGGTTTTACGGTTCTCACTCACTCTCTCTCTCCGTCCCTCGGAACCAGAAGCGCCTATCACAATTTTATCGGGTGCGCGTGCCGTTGCCGAGCCGCAAGACTCCGGGACTACCGTTCCCGGGCACCCAGAGCGGGGCTTTTAATATCGACGTGTCGCCGGCGAGCAGCGCGCGTCGCGTCGCAGCTTTTCTCTAATTATATATATCTGGTCTGCATGTACCAGCACGATATCCTGGCTCCAGACTTACCGCACTCGTTAACACGTATGTACGATGAGTTTAGCGTATGTGCAGTTTCATGTTTGTAGGGAAGAGATTTTGATTATTATGTTTGCTTTTAAGTTGACCCTTCGTGTATACTCCGATTTTTTTCTATGTCTTCGAGCTCACCTGCGGGAGAGTGATGTTACTTCGTGATTTAGTGATTTCCAGGACGGGAACTATGAATTTGGTCGCCGTGAAAATTTTTGTTAATTTATTGGGTCGATTGTGATGGCCAAAAATTTATTAATAGTTACCTTTTTTTTAGCGATTTTAGCTTTATTGAAGAGAAAATTGCTTCTCTTTGGTATTTATCCGTTTTCCATAATAGTGGAATACCTTCCGCGGGATAGGCGGATAAAAAACATCGTAACAAGGATGATGCACTCGAAGGCCGATGCGCGTCGAGTGCTGAGAAACGGAAGGGCGTAATTTACGTCGTTTTTACATGTTGCACGGTGTCAGATACGCCCTTACGTCTCTCAGTCGTCAATATGTCGATACAATGAGTAACGTTGGAGATTCCGCAAACACATCAATTACGTATTCCACGTGTACATATATATATTTGTATGTATCAATGTATATATCATTCGCACGTCCTTGCTCCAGGCAACTTTCTTAAAGTAGCGTACGATCACATAAGCAATGGTCAGCCGAGATAGCACACGTTCTTTTTTTTTTTACCATCTCGCCTTTTTTCCTCTTCTCACGATAAACATTTTTTACTCGTGAGGCGAGATTTATTATCGTTTTTCGACGTCTTTTATTTCGCATTCCATCCCGATAGCGATGTATGCCAGTTAAGGAGATTAGAGCGCTCAAGTCAAACATGTGTTATATTTTTACAGTCGTTTATACAAACTTTTACTCAACCATTGATTATAGTGGATGGTTATTTGTATTAGAGCAGATGTCCTTAAACTAGAAAAATAAAAAAAATTAGCACAAACATATTAATATTTTTGCAAATCCATTGCAATTAATGTTTTTCTAGGCTAAAGTCACCTGCTGTAATACAAATGACTATCCACAATAGTCAAAAAAGTGCCACATTTTGAAAATCGTTTATACAAAATTTTACGCATCGATTGATTATAGTGGATGGTTATTTGTATAAGTATTTCGGTGCTCAATTATCGTGGAGACTAATTTGTCAAAAAACGTACCCTTGCATATTTGACATTCATTATACCGCAGCTAAAATACGATTTTCATAAATTCTCTACAATTTTGTATAAAAAAATATAAATTTTATTTCAGATACTATCTCATTTTTTGTATTTTCATGAAGAAGATGTCGTAAACAATGTCGAACGCTGAGATGAAAATTGGACAAAATCGTCGAGTTTTCCACCGAGAAAAAAAAATGCGAGCCAAGGAGAATCGGCGGGACGGGGGAGTGGAGGAGCGAGGAGATTCTCGCGACAGCTGCGAAAATCCGTGGGATATTTAGCGACGCGGCTGGGTTGCATCGACGCTGACTCGTCGGGCCCGGTGTGTGCGTGGTCGGTTTTCGTCGTCGAAATATAATTCCCAGCTTCTGAATCTTCTCGCTTTATCGTTCGTGTTTTCTCGTTCCGACTTTATGCGCTCTAGAAGAACGGCGACGATGAAGGCGACGATATCGCTGCTGAGTATCCGCTCTCAAAATAACCGCGGAGCATAGCGTAGCGTTATTAAAGCTTCCTCGACATTCGTTACAAATATTGCTATTTTGTACATA
This sequence comes from Ichneumoninae sp. B BG-2022a, assembly GCA_030522725.1. Classification (NCBI taxonomy): domain Eukaryota; kingdom Metazoa; phylum Arthropoda; class Insecta; order Hymenoptera; family Ichneumonidae; species Ichneumoninae sp. B BG-2022a. The sequence continues at coordinate 21,343 of JAPYZD010000192.1, read as the reverse complement.
CCATATATTTTTATATATATAAGGGAAACCGGGGCGAGATGGGACGCCTAAGCAAATAATGTAGCTACAACGCTGCCGAAAGCATAATTTATTGTTTGTCATCCAACAATGACATTTCCAGGGTTTTGCATAGAGCATCCGAAAAAAAAATTGTCTGGGGCGAGACGGACCACCCTTAAATTGTTCACATTTTTTAAGCCCTGCCTGTCCTAGGGCTGTCCAGCCATTCTGCCGGTCCTAGCCGGCTAAACATCTTGTCTGGCTAATGGATTTTAGCCAAGCTACTTTAGCAGGTCAAGTTCATAACATCAAGCTCCTTAATATCGCATTGTACTTTAGGCCAAAAAGCCTGGCGAATTCATGTGGCCCATTACGCCCCGCGTCAGCCTGATTTTTCGCCAGCTATGCGAGCCCCTCCCCCTTAAATATCTCGTGTGTATATTAAATCCGTTTTTGCCCAAATATCAAAAGAACCCTCTTTACAAAGTTAAATGCAATTTTACAGATAAAACGTACGTTTTGGTAAAACCAATATCTCGTCGAAATCGAAATCGAAAATGCTGCCGGATTCGTTTTCAGTGCAAAAAATAAAATACATCCGATTATATGAACGAGAAGATTAATTTCTTTGCGTCGATTCAGATTCAAAAAAATTTAATGTTTTTATATTTCAGAAATAATGTTTTTCGCGTGATCCGGATGATCCTTTTTGGGTACACGACTCCACACTGGCGCTGACGATAATATTACCCTTTCGCTTCTTCTCTTCTCATTACATCGCAGCTCTTGCCCTCGTAATGCAAATGCACATATTTTATTCAAATAAGACTATGCCCGTTTTCTCTCCTCAATTACCATCACGTCTTTCTTTACTCAAATAGACTGTCTCTAGTTGACTCTCGCTGTCGTGTCGACGATGAGCTAAATTCGTTTTTAATTAACCAACTTCTCAACATCCGCTCTCTTCCTTAGTATTATTATTATTATTCTTATTACAGAATCTCGATTGTTCCACTATAGAACATATATAATAATAACTACAATTTGCGTATTAACAAAAAACTGCCAAGTATTGTTCAATTCTTAACAACTAATAAAACGCGAAATACTTTTGTGACGGAATATCAATTAATTAATCAATGGATTCTTGTTTTCCATATATGGCACTGACCGCCGTTTACACCTCTCATCTTTTATGACCGAATATTATTGAACCCTGTATCGACAGCCGTTGGATGCTTTTTGTATAATTTTCACATCAGTTTCTAGCAGAGATTCGCCAGAGATTCGCCATCTTTAATTAATCGCCCCAGGCCACATGTCGGCACATATTTAGAATGCGAAAAAATATTAAAGCTGACCTTTAACCACGGTCTTGCGTAATTCTATCCTTTCAAAGCTTTTGCAATTATTCATATATTTTACAAATTGGTCCCGAAAATCGCTATTGATACGCGATGAGGTTCCACACGTGCCTGCGACTCCTTTTAGCTTACTGAACAGGCGGGCGTTCTATTGGACGCAAACTCACATAAATCATAATCGTCAGATTACCGTTAGACGTTGGATCCTTGTGTAGCGAAACTCGTTGGATACCGGACCGCTTGCCAAAAATGTCAGGGCCATCTTCAACCCCGAAGCCATCATTGCATAATACATGAAGCCAATATCCATTTCATAAATTTAGTTTTTAAATTTCGCATTTCTTTCTTCAGTAATTCGCACACTTTCTACAGTAATTCTATAGTAAACTTACTAAGATTTTTAATGGTGTACATATATTACATATTATATTATATTTATTTATTTCTATAATTATAAACAATGTGTATATTGAGTATATATTTACTACATATTCACAGATGTATACTGTTCGCATGGATATCGAACTTTTCTGTCTTATCATTTTTATATACAAATTTGTCTCTTTTGACTCTTGCATTTATCAAAGAATTTCCGTGAAAAATTCAATATCGTTTTGGCAAAAACGTCTCTATCGCAGGTAAAATGAGAATACAACAACCTTACCGTAAATGTGAGTACTTCGCGTCACGCTAACGTCCATTATTCAACGTGGAGAGGCGACCGTAAAGTATGGAAAATATATACGTCTGTCCCAACATCCTCTGTTACCCAGGACATATAGTATCCACTATATGGACCCGACGTGAACGGCGAATATGTGTATACCGTAGGCATGTCAAAGCTCGTTGCTCGCGAGTCCGAATTGCATCCGGTATAGCCGGGTTTTGAGCGCTTTTAACGATCGATATAACGCGCGATTTTTATTGATCTCTTACCGACGTTTTGCATCCCTGGGAACATAACGTACCACTGTTACCCATAATAATATATCCGTAAGAACTCGTCAACATAAAAATAAAAGAATTGTTCCAGATATTTTATTCCAAATATGTTTTCTTACAGTTTTTTTTGTGGTATAATTTTACGCCTCAAATATTAAACTCGGAGTAAAATGAGTGATAGCTCCGCGATGAGCGAAAAAAAATACATCACGTAAAGCCGTCAATTCACTAGTGACATTTTTTTTTTTCGAGAACGAAAAGTAGCGATTTTTTTAGCAGCAATTTTTTCGCTTCCCAATGGAATATCGGGAGAATCGTGGCGCCGATTCAGTGCCACGGAAAAAAACACGCGAAACAGGACACTTGGCAGAGTTACAACACACTCGTTGCTCATTTTTCATATTTGTTCGGCCATATATATATTTTTTTTCATTTCCACCTTTTTTTTATTCTTTAACGAACGACCCCCGCACCTTTGTGACGAGACTACTAGTTAGCACGGTTCACCGAGCAAAAGCAACGGCGTCTCTCGTGATAGTAAGCGAGCAACGCGTCCTATAAAAAGCGCATAGTGTACCATCAGTAGTAATAGTGGCAACGAAGCAGACTGACCTCACGCACACACACACACACGTAGGCATTGACACGTGGAAACCGCAAGCGACAGTCGTAAAAGCGACTTTTCCTCGTGCCGGCCTTACCTTCGTCGCGGAATACTCGGTACAGAATGTTCAACAAGGTTTTTCCATTTATTTCCATTTCAAACGAGGATTCATGCGGGCCGTGTGTGCGCACTCTACTTGTCCGCTGCAAAATAATTCGGGCATTTTAGACGTGGAAGAATGACAGTGTAATTTATTTTTTAATTTTTTTATTTTAGTAAGATGCTGGCAATTTCCGGAGAAAAGAAATTCTTGGATAAAAAAATATTGCTGAGCGCTTAATGAAAAACATTAGACGATCGATAGTTTTTTGTTTCTCTTCAAAAAAATCGATTCGCTTCTTCGTTCTGCGACATCAAAGAAACTACCCCTTAAGGGTACCCGGTGATTTTTTTTCAGAATTTTTTGTCGAGCTCTGGCACGATCAACCGTTCTCGTTAGGTCCCTTCGCAAACACCCCGTGTCTTACCCGCATAAAAAGCCGTCGACTGCATCGACAAAGTTACCTCGGAGATTATTTTTGTTCGATTAAAAATTAATTCACACGTGCATGTGTGTCCATAAATTTTTATATTCATTTATCGAGATGAAATGTACTGCTTCCGGTTGATTGAAAAAAAATCAACGACCTCTTTCCAATTTATAAAAATATTTCTTCCAAAAATAATTGAAATGAAAAAAAAAACAAATTACGAAAATATATTACAAAAATTGCTTCGTCATGCTCATAAGTAAATATTTTTTCCATAACTCTTATATAAAAAAAAAATAAAAAAGATATTATGCAAAAATAGTTGTTTCATCAACGCCTCAAATATCGCACATCGTGTATTAAAGCCGAAAACCTTGGCGCGTCTACGAAGCAGAGCAAAAAAATAAAATAAAAAATCTGATCCAAGAACAGATCGAATGATGAATATTGTTACACTCACAGTCGACCCGACTCGACCTAAGGTGCGAAGAGGTTGGAGAATCGACCTAAGACAAAAAAGCATCGCAGTTTTTTTCACTTTTCCGCGGATGCGAATAAATTCTCGAAGAGGTCGCTGCGAGCTCGCGCTCGGAAAAGGGAATTTTTTTCTGTAAAAAACAGAACTCGAGCATGAGATATGGAAGGAGAGAAAAGCATAGAGAGAGAAGTGGTTGCGAAAAGGGGTAAATTCGAAGTAGAAGAAAACACGGAGCACATTCGACGGAGCTGCGCGGCTTCGACCGCAAGCCCTGGCTTCTTCGAGCTCTTGAGCCCTCGAGACTGCTAATGGCGTCGCGTCTGCCCCGCCGTTTCTCCGTTACGAAAAAAAAAAAAAAAAAAATCTCGTCACTTGGTCCAAACCCTTTTCATTGCAGAAGTGTAAGCCCGCGGGCGCCCCGAGTAGGGATGCGTGTTGGTACGTAAAATCAACGGCCTTTCGAGTCCTCCGGCTGATCTGCAGTGTTACTCGCGACCCCCGCAACCGCGACCCTTCCACAGCTCTTAATCAAGTGCCGATATAAATATCTCTTGTCCGGACTGCGAGGAACCAGCAGAGTGAGAGAAATCGAGAGCACTTTCATTTTATTCGTGAAAACATTTATTTTCGCCGCCGATCGTTTGTAACTTTTTGTTGCTTTTTTCGCCTCTTTGTAGTTCCCTCGGCGGTCGCTGTGACGAGCGAACCTTGGCGAGAGCGGGCAAAACGGTCCCGTCTGTCCAAAATGAAAATTTTTATTTTTGTGTATCGCGAAAAATTCGTTCCCGTAATTCGCTTCGCCGCGATATTCCATTTTGCCCCGCTCTCCCTTGTCGCTGGTGCATCGCACCTTTGGGCGATTTTTATCGTGTTACACAACGGACATTTTTGACAAAATATCGGAGCGTTGACACCTTCGGTCGGAAAGCTCTTTTCTCTCGAGCGCAATATCTTTTCTCTTTGCTCACAATTTTTTTCCACACTGCTTGACAGTTCTTTGATTTTTTTTTATATTAGGAAAATTCATGTTTTTAATTCTTACACGGAAATCAAAATAATAATTGTGACCAACTGATATACCAAAGACTTTCTCCCAGATGTACGAGTGTTGATCAAAATTCTCCAAAAAATGTCCTTAAAAAAAAATTGAGGAAGATATTTTGGTAAAACAGCTGTAACGTTGTTTTACCAAAACTGTTGTAGCTGTACATTAGGCGTTGAAGGGTTGACGCTAAATCGTCTAGACACCCTATATTATGTGCTTAATCCTCCCCCTCGCTGTCTCGAATCTCTAGATAAATTCGACTTTTTCTCGTACATCCGTCGACGTCTACATGATGGATCATGGAGGTCGACAACGAGCTGGCTACTCGCCGGTTCGGATTAACCCTGAAAGACCACAGGGTAGGTCCGGCGGATCCGGAGCATTTAGCTTCTGAAGCATGCAATATTAACAGCTTCTGCTCGATTGGCGAACAACCTCGACAGACTTGTTGCTTGCATCCCGACATATCGATCGCACTACGGACTCGCTCGGGAACGTTGATTAAAAAAAAATTACGAAATATGTGACCCGGGCAATATTTGTACATCTAACCTTGTCCTAGAAGCATGTTCTCCGGAGGGTCGATACATTTCGTCTCGTTTTCGCCAGGTTCCTCAGTCTCAGCACCCCGCGCCTGTCGCGAATCCCCATTCGCATATACAGTCCCATTCTGTCGAACTCTCTTGACTGCATCACCCTCCTCCCTTTCTCTCCGTTGATTTTGATTTTTGCTTGTATTTGCTCTAATTTTGCTGTATAACTTCTCTGATTTTGCGCCGCATTTCTTCTGATTTTGCGCCATATTTGCTCTGATTTTGCGCCATATTTGCTCTGATTTTGTGCCATATTTGCTCTGATTTAGTGCCATATTTGCTCTGATTTTGCGCCGCATTTGTTCTCATTTTGCGCCATATTTGCTCTGATTTTGCACCGCATTTCTTCTGATTTTGCGCCGTATTTGCTCTAATTTTGCTGTATAATTTCTCTGATTTTGCGCCGTATTTGCTCTGATTTTGCGCCATATTTGCTCTGATTTTGTGCCGCATTTCTTCTGATTTTGCGCCGTATTTGCTCTGATTCTGCTGTGTATTTGGTCCGATTTTGATTTGTTTTTGGGCTCTCTTGACTACAGCAAACTCCTCCTCTTCGCTCCGTTGATTTTCTTTTAAGTTTGATTTTTCTCTGTATTTGCTTTGTATTTTCTCTGATTTTGTTCTGTAGTTTCTCTAATATTCCTCTGGATTTACTCTGTATTTACTCTGTGTACTGCGTTCTTAAATGCATTACGTAAACTGTTCTGAAACTTCTCTGCGCTTCATTTACATGTACCGGTTATTTACATAGGTTGGTCCTTCGGGGATTTATCCCAGGACACAATAAACCATCTATCTATCAATCTATCTAACCATTCAACCCGTTATCAGCGCCGTATTGTCTCTCTCGGGAGATGCACGCAATATTAATACCTTCTTCTCCACTGCCGTACAACATCGACAAACTTGTTGCTTACATCTCGACATATCGATCGCACTGGGATGATGAAAAACAAAAATAATAATAATACCGAAATATGTAACCCGGACAATATTTATACATCTATAACCCTGCCCTACAACGCTATCCCCTGAGAGTCGATACATTTCGACTCGTTTTCGCCAGATTTCTCAGCCGCAGCTCCCTCGCGCCTGTCGCGAATCCGGGTTCGCACATACAGTTCCATTCTGCCGGGCTCTCTTGACCGCATCGCGCTCCTCCTCTCCTCTCCGTTCAACCCGTTATCGGCGTTGCATTGTTTCTCTCGGCAGAACGAGTCTCTCACTCGCTCCCTCGCGTTACTCCCCCTGGTCGTTCGTCTCTCGAGGCTCATTCAAGCCCGAGACCGGCGGACTCCGAGGCACGAGAGACTCCGATTCAGTCGCGGCTGACCCGCCACGCAGCTCTTGCCGTTCGGTACCGCGCACACCGCTCCCAAAGCGCGCGCGCGCACGAGCCATTCGATTTTTCCCCCTCGTGTGTGCCCCGTACTGTCGTTACACTCCGTCTGCACAATTTCAACCACGACCACTGCTCCGCGTATCGGTGTATCGAAACGGTTATTCGACTCCTCGCCGGAACAACAGAGTTAATTGTTTTTCATCGAAAGTACACAATCTTTCTTTTTTTTTACACTCTATCCTCGGCTCGTGATCGAGTCAGGTTTGAATTCGTAAAATCTTCGGATTGGAGTAAAAATAAATAAAAATCCGAGATTTTTGGCCACTCGATTTAAAGTGTCTTCGATTTTTCGTCGCACTCGGTGCGGAGTCGACTCGGACGTTGACAACTTTCGTAGGATAAAAATCACCCGCTCGAAGCCGGTCCTATGAAAATTGCGCCAAAATACAATCGAGCGATACGAAGATTGAAGGAGGTGATCGACGGATCAGTGGAAAAGCCTCGGGATCTTCGGCGCTTTGTAAAGTTATAAAATTCGGGGAGGAGCGACAAATGAAAGATCTTCAAAATCCCTGCTAACTCTTCTCAGCGCCGTTTCTACTTGAATTTTTTTATCAATAAAATATTTTTACACTGACGTTTGATCATCATAAAAATTGAGAAGAAGAATTATTGGTTCTACAATGATTTTTGAACTTTGCGAGAAAAATTGAGATCGTCGAGAGAACAAACGGTTAGAGAGTGACGCTCAGTGATAACAGTGATAAAGGCTCAGGGATGACAAGTGGCCACTTGATGCGCTCGCCGGTGATGATTTTCAATCGGATAAGCGGAAGGATGAGGGAAAAGTTCATCGACGCCGAAGTGATGGAGTTCGATTCTCGTTCGTGTGACGATTTTTGTCACGGCCAGGGTTGCCCACTTCGCGGTCGGGAGAGAACGACGGGGCGATGCGCTCTCGAAGCTTAAACGGCGCTGAGGGCGGGCCCAAAGGAGATAAGGCGGTGTGCGATCGGACGGATTATTTGCGGCGACTGTCGAAGATTTTTTGTTTTGCTTTTTGTTTCACTCTCTCTCCGTCGAGGCTGTTGCTTCGCCGTTGACGCGTCGATAGTTCAATCGAGCATCGCCTCGAGGAACAATAGCCACGATAATTATAGAGGAAGAGCCCGCCTCGCCGCGGCGCATGTCGACTCGTCGAGATTTTCTCCGATCGCTCAGTTGTCAACAAGACGAGACTCGAGACGAGATTTCGCAGAGTTCGTTGGACACTTCGGAAGTATCCAAGACACAGTCGCGAGCTTATCGTGGCCCGAGCCGGAAAACGGACGGCGATTCCGGGCAGAGAGGGAAGGGAACGAATCAGACACAAATATTGGCTCAAGCTCGACGCTCGCGTGCGCGTAATACGCCGTTGAGAACCGACTCTCGGACCCGAGAGACAGTTCCTCGGACGAAAATTAACTTTCGTCACGGAAAAATTTTCAAATCGGCCGATTTTCGAGGCTGCCGAGCGAATTCGCTCGCTCCGACGACTCGACGAGCCACTCATATATCTGTATCGTCAACATAAACACACACGGTGTTTTTTTTTTTTTTGTGCTGTTCGGTGCCTGCGGCGAGTGCATATTGTGGCCTGTTGTGGAAATTTCAATCGTGGTTTGGTTTAACAAAAAGTATTCTTTTTTATTTAAGGAAATTACTTCCGAGTTGAAATTTGTGAGTTTTTTTTTTATCAGGGAAAGACGAGAGGTGGATTAAAGTCGAGGAGTTTCGTGCGTGGTGTTGCAGAATTTTGTGAGAAATCTTGGATTAGAAAGGTTTTTTTGTTTTGTTGGTGGGATTTTCGAGAGTGGAGGCGAAGAGGCGGAGATAACGGCGCGGAGAAGAAGCGTCGAGAGACTTGCACTTGACACGTGAGTTACAACAATGATTTACGTACACGTGAATCTTTCGCTTCAGAGATTTTTACAAATCCACTTCTGTGCGACAGTCCGTCTCGCACGAGCGGTGATTTCACACTTCATATCTTATCGTTTTTCATTTTTTTTTTTTACCTTTTTCTGTCGCTTATATTCATCTCGCTTTTTCCCATTTATGTAAAAAACGTTTATTTGTTTTCAGTCTTTCCAACGTTGTAATTTATTTCGTTCGGTTTGGTGACTTTTTAAATTTATTTAAAAAAAGATATAAACATTCCAAGATTGATGACAACGGACGAAAACGTTTAGTCAGCGTTTTTAACGATTATCATCCAATAATCGCAAATGAAATGACGGTATAATTTTTAATCAATTTTCTGGGTTCTCTCTCGACGGAAGAATCTTCGAAATTTCAATTAAATTTAATCGTTTGATCAATTATTAAACCATTTAACCACTGACTAAAACACTGAGTCACCGCTTTACCCAATCTATGTATTAATTTATTCGAATAATAATTAAATGTCTGAAAAAAGCTTCCTGCATGAGGAAGCAAAAATCTGTGAATCTGACTCCGTCAGCTCGTCGTTTTTTCTTCCTCGCAAAGAAGTCCTCATGATCGCCAATTGAAAAGAGAGTGATGGAATAAAGTGAAAGAAAAAATTCACTTTAAATTATGAAATTAGTAATCTCGGAAAAGAACAAAAAAGAGACGAATTACGTACAAATTATTAATATATTGAAATATTAATTAAATGTCTTTAAAAAAAAATCTATGAATCTGAACCTGCCATCTCGTGGTTTTTTGCTTCCTCGTAGAGAATACCTCGCGATCGCCAATTGAAACCAAAAGGCCGATGAAGTGAAGTAAAAAAATAAATTTCACCTTTAAATTGTAAAATTAGTAATCTCGGAAAAGAACGGAAAAAATACCTCGCGAACGAATCACCACTTTATAATTCCCCCTGGTAATTCAGGAATTAAAACTTGTCCGGAGATTATACTCGTTCGCTGACGCACACTCGACTCACCGGCAATCTTCCACCGGCGGGCAGGCAAAAAGAGAGTAGCAAACGTTTCTCCCCTTCGGTCTTCGCGGTGCCCACGGCGGTTCTCTGCCGTCAACGTTAAATTTTATGTCATTAAGGCTCGGGCGGTAATTTAAAAGTACGCTTGGTGCGCTTTCCAACGGTCGACCTCTTCCGAGGGAGAAATTGCTCGGAATGGATTTTACACCGAACTCGACTTTGCCCTCATTCTCAACCGCGTTCCATCGGTCCCACATTCTTTTCTTATATTACCATAATTTATTTCAAGAATCACAATTTTTTAATTACATAAATACATTTGACATCTCCTTAAAATGTCGCTTCCAAAATTCTTTAGTGAAATTTTCCACGGTAAAAAAAAATTCACACGATAAGAAAATCATTAATGGATTACTATACATTTTTATTGATGATGCCTCAATGTCTCCGAATTGATTATTTTAATATCGATAATATCCATATTTTGTCTCGAAATTTTGTTTGCGAACGGTCGCCTCGAGAGTTCAATAGCGCGGACACGATAAAGCTAATAATATTCCGCCTGTCCCATTCCATCGGTCCCACATTCTTTTCTTATATTACCATAATTTTTTCAAGAATCACAATTCTTTAATTACATAAATACATTTGACATCTCCTTAAAATATCGCCTCCAAATTTTTTTACTGAAATCTGGCAGGGTAATAAAAATTTCACACGATAAGAAATTCATTAATGAATTAATATAAATTTTTATTGATGATGCCTCAATATCTCTGAATTTATTATTTTAATATCGATAAAATCAATATTTTGTCTGAAACATTATCAAAACACATGCGTATGATTAATAATCTCTTCAGACTCCGAATGTATCCATTTACACTGCAATCGCAGTGAAGTCCATAATGCGATTTATTTTTTATTTTATCCGAAAGTGTCATACCAATGTCAAAGATTGATCTTGTGTGTTTAAAAAAAAGTTGAAATATGTTGGTTTAATCGGTAAAACTCTCCGAATCGCCAGACTGGTCCATTTTGCAAACTCCCCCCACCCTATCGTCGTGAGTGGCTCTCAAATTTTTTAGCCGCACAAGCAACTTCTTAACTGCGATAGTATAATTTCTTACTCGCTCATAACTTCGGGTCTGAGTTCCACAAGTATCGAGAACTGCGTACACAAGCGACCGGGCGTTAAGCTGAGCGCTATCGCGCGGCTCACCTCGTTATCGCCTCGTTCCGCGGCATTTCTGGATTATGTTGCACGCTTCTTTTTTTTTTTTACACCACATTTCGAGCTCTCGACGGCCTTTGAAACGGGCCTTTTAGAGGCCAACAGACATGTTTGTTTGGACGAGTCAGCGAGCCACCCGCTTGTTGTGCGACTCTGGGCGAAGCGAGCTCCGCGCCAGAGTGTTCTTTTTCGCTACGAAACGTTATTGTTCGTGATAGATCGCCACCGTGCAAACGAACGCTTAACGGGACATTTTCACCCCAAGGAATATATACATACAACACAGAGGAGCAACATGCCAACCCGAGCGACAATATTTATCGACTGCTGTTTGTGATTTGATAGTTTCGACAAATCAACCCTCAACGCAACGCTCCCTACGGGTGCGTTCACGTATTCCGTTAAAAAAAATGTTGAACCGGAAAATAAAAGTGCAGAGATTTTTTTCATTTTTTTTTACATGTATTTCTTCGTTAAATAATTTTTCAATTTTCAATTGTTCTCGAATGACCGAAAGAATGTTAAAGTTGAAAATAAAATTGCAAGGTGATTTTCTTTTAAATATTTCTTTTATTTTCCAATCGTTCTCGAATGACCGAAAAAAATGTTTAAGTTGAAAAAAAATTGCAAAGTGATTGTTTAAAATATTTTATTTTACACATGTTTATTCGTTAAATAATTGTTCAATCCTCAAACGATTGAAACGGATGGCCGTTTGGCTGTATTGTCGCGTTTTCTGCTAGATTTACACATATTCGTTGAATAATTGCTCAATCGTTCTCGAATGCCGGAAAAAAAAGTTGAAGTTGAAAACAAAATTACAAAGTGATAGTTTAAAATATATTATTTTACACACATTTATTCGTTAAATAATTGTTCAATCCTCGAACGATCCAAACTGGTGGCCGTTTGGTCGCTGTATTGTCGCATTTTCTGCTACATTTACACATATTCGTTGAATAATTGCTCAATCGTTCTCGAATGCCGGAAAAAAAAGTTGAAGTTGAAAACAAAATTGCAAAGTGATAGTTTAAAATATATTATTTTATATACATTTATTCGTTAAATAATTGTTCAATCCTCGTACCATCGAGACTGGTGGCCGTTTGGTCGCTATATTGTCGCGTTTTCTGCTAGATTTACACATATTCGTTGAATAATTGCTCAATCGTTCTCGAATGCCGGAAAAAAAAAGTTGGAGTTGAAAACAAAATTGCAAAGTGATAGATTAAAATATATTATTTTACACGCATTTATTCGTTGAATAATTGTTCAATCCTCGAAGGATCGAAACTGGTGGCCGTTTGGTCGCTATATTGTCGCGTTTTCTGCTAGATTTAACGTAAAGTTGCCTTTACGGCTTCGATAATACGGCTTACCAAAGTGACGAGGGGCGAAGCTCTCTCACGGGGGCTTCGGCAATTACCGTAAAACTTTTTTTTTTATATGCTTCTGCACTTTTCGCCCATCCACCAGGTGCTCCGCCGTAGCGAGCGTTCCCGCGACTTTGCTCGAGGGTGGCGAGGCGTTTCCGAAAAGCTTTGCCAATCCCGAAAACAATGAGGGTCGGGCGACGCGCGGCGCGAGTCCCGAAAGTGTAGTTCAGTATATTTGTTAAGAAAGAGACGGGAGACGGAACGAAGAGACGATGGACTGACTTTATAAATAAACCCGGTACCTTCGGCTGTTTTCTTCGATGGCCTAAGTGACCTCGCGCCGAAGACTAACTTATTCACGAATGCTTTACGGATATATAAAACGCCCGCTTTACGTCAACGAGATAGTTTTATTTTTACATCGGGAATTGATAAAATCAATATAGTCGAACAAATTTTGGGAAATAACATAAAAAAACATTGATAAACCTAATTGTTTGTCGACCTGTTTCACAATTTTCCAAGGTGTCGAAAAAATAATCAGCTGTCGATACAATTGGCTATTGGAAGAAATCAGCTCTCGCGAGCAAATAACACTTAATCATCCGACGTTGCGTATTGTTTTTTTTATTAATTTTTTTAACGACAAATATTGTAAACTTGACTTGTCAGCCTCGAAATTTTCATGAACTCGAACGTGCCAAGATCCAGCAACAACCTTCGACAACGCTCTCGAAATAACAATAAAGCGCCGAGACTCGCGCTCGTGTGGAGAACACGCGCGCGTTTTTTTGTGTGTGTGCGTCGTGTGACTCGGTAAGTTCCGCTACGTTCAACACCCGTTGGGTGTCGTATACTTCTCTACCCGAGATATAATAACCCGCGAACACGAGCCGTTTGGCTCTAGTCCGGTTTGTCTCACCCACGTGTTACAATCACTGATTAGGTATATACGTTATGTGTGTGTTCACGCTCGTATAGTACACGGCAACTAACGAGAGGAGCTCCGTGCTTTACTCTGCCAAAATAAAGCTCGTAGAGCTCGATTCTATCAATAAACTTTTTTTGAGGAAGGGAGGGGGTTCGGAAGCCGATAATGCCCCCGCGCTGTCGATACAAAAATGGGGCAATGCGGATCGGCGGGTAATGCGGGTCACACCCTTGCAAAATTAGAGCCGAAGCGGAATAACGTTGATGTAATTTTTTTGAGCTTTTATCGTAGGTCACTAAAAACCATGCCATCAACTGGGTTTGTAGCGACCACTGTCGTAGTCAATCAAAAAATTTCATACCTTTTACAACAACTTCACTGCAAAAAAAATTCCCTTGCGGGCTGACAAAGTTTTTTTAAAATGTTTTTCAAACAAAAGTACCAACTTAAAATGTCAATGACACGGAAATAAAAGGCCAGGTTTGTATATTAAAACGTGAACAAACGCGCTGAACACTGAACCGCATAAAAATAGAATGATAGAAAAAAATAAACCAATACAATAATCGATTATATATAATCGATGATAATCGGACGGTATACAATCGATAATAATGGGATGCTAATCGAGGGGCTGGGGAATCTTAAGCACGCAGAAGACCGATGCGCAGATAAATAAAATGCTAGGAAATTTTTTAAATTTTTCTTGCACATTTAATTACAGGATGAAAAAAAATGGTGCCACATTATACTACAATTTTTGCCCATTACAGTTCGCAGTATTTTTTATTCAATTAATTTTGCAAAGTCGATAATAAGAAAATGATGGAAATAATGAGACTGCGAATTTGAATAGAAAAATGTCTCGCCGTTATAAACTTTTCATACCGCAATTTGCCCGACTATTAAATTCGCAAAGATCTTAATCTGTATATAAATTGAACTTTAAAGTAATTTATAGGTTATATATATGAGGTACTGAAGCTACCGGGGTGCGATAAGGGCGAATATTCCATGTCGCCCGAGAGTCTCTCTCCGCCGTGCGTCGATGGAAACTCCGTTTCACCGGGAGTTACCGGAAGCGGAGGCGCGTAACTTCTTATCGCTACCCTTCCGACGGTCGTCCGATCAACGAGCATAAAAGTAACTCGCGAGCTATATTCCATTGTTTCTCGTTTGCGAACGGTCGCCTCGAGAGTTCAACAGCGCGGACACGATAAAGCTAATAATATTCCGCCTGTGTACAAACTTTAACGAATCTCGGAGTTTAGTTTATAACAATATATTATACTTTGCCAAATAAATCGGCCAAAAAATAATCAGGTGTTGAAAAAATTTAACGAATTGTCTCAATTATTGATTTAGCGAAGCTTTTTCATGAAGTTTCGCTAAATCGATAATTGGGACAATTAATTAATTTTTTTCATCAGCTTAATTTTCATAATTAAGGTTGCCAATTAACGGATCCAAGATAAATCACATAAGGCAGACGAATCGGCCATGGAAAGATCGGCTGTTGGAAAAATTGTATTAATTGCCTCAATTATTGATTTAGCGAAGCTTTTTCATAAGCTTCGCTAAATCGATAATTGAGACAATTCATTAAATTTTTTTCAACACCTCGAAGGATCCTAATAATTACTTGGAAGAGCGAGGCACTTAACGGATCCAAGATAAATCGCATAAGGCAGCTGAGTCGGTCAGCGAAAGATCGGCTGTTGGAAAAATTTAACGAATTCTCTCAATTATCGATTTATCGAAGCTTTATGAAAATTAAGAGTCGACCTCTTCGAAGAATCCTAATAATTGCATGGAAAACTGAGTCAGTTAACGGATCCAAGACAAATCTTATAGCGCAACTCTCCGTTTGCTTCACTTATTTTTTTTATTCCCCTTTCCCATCGCTCCGCGATAACGAAATGTCAATTTATTCTCATTATTATTTATAAATTCCTTCGAGCCGCGGACTCTTCTCTCGTGCTGTTTTTACCCAACCGGCCGAGCGCCGTATTTCCCGTTCCCACCGTGCCGACAATGAATGGATGGGCGAAGCGAAGGTGTTTCAATGAGAAATAAAACTCTCCGCTTCAAGTTGAAGGGGTCGCCGGGTGATCTCTCGATACTTTTCCATCTCGGTTTACTTTTCAAATTCCGAGAGAATAAAAATCCGGGTTGGCTTGTTCGAGACCCTCCGAGAAGTCCAAGAGTCGAGAGGTACTTCGCAAACTATAATGCATGTCCACTTTCGTCCGCAACTTCTATATTAAATTCATCAGTTTTTTCATGATTATTTTAGAATCGAGTGGACGAATGCAGTTAAACCATTGTTTTTAAAACGATAAATAGTTTTAATCTCTGAATGCTTTTATTAATGCAGGATCGACGTCTATTTACAAAATTCTATATAATGCATATCCACTTTCGCCCGCAATTTCTATATTAAATTCATTACTTTTTTCATGATTATTTTAGAATCGAGTGGACGAATGCAGTTAAACCATTGTTTTTAAAATGGACAAACTTACATGCTGCTCCGTTATAATTTACCCGTGTTCACAAATGTCGTCTTATAAAAATCATATTTTGTTGACTTACTCATACAGGAAATTTGTAATAAACGATTAATAGTTTTAATCTCTTAATGCTTTTATTAATGCAGGATCAACGTCTATTTACAAAATTCTATATAATCCATATCCACTTTTGCCCGCAACTTTTATATTAAATTCCTCAGTTTTTTCACGATTGCATTAGAATCGAGTGGACGAATGCAGTTAAACCATTGTTTTTAAAATGGATAAGCTTGCATGTTGCTCCGTTATAATTTGCCCGTATTCACAAATGTCCTCTTATAAAAATCATATTTTGTTGACTTACTCATTATTCGTAATAAACGATGAATGTATATATAATAGTTTTAATCTCTTAATGCTTTTATTAATGTAGAATCGACGTCGATTTATAAAATTCTTCCGCCGAGAATCATTTCGTTTGATCCCTCGGGCACGATAACGTAATGTATTCCATCTTATATTGCTTCTCTCCTTGCCCTTGTTCTTCCCTTCTTATATCTTATCATATGCATATACATAGATAGCCAATTCTGCGAGGGGAGAGCAGAGCAGGCGTCAGCATTTTTTTGCTCGGGCACCCCTCGAGAGAGAGAAAAGCGCCAGCAGGCTGTTGCCTCGATCCCTTGATTAATGTAAATAACGAGGATCGCTCCTCGGCTACTCTGAAGGGAATGAAAAGGAAGTATCAGAGTGGTCCATAAAATATGAGGTACAAAGCTGTGGATTTTTAAGGCAAGTTAAACGATCTTCGTGCGGCCGGTAATGAATTTCTGAAGTCGGATGAAATTACAGCGTTTTTATACGTATATAAGCTAGAATTTCATGAATCGCAGATAAATTGTTCAAAAGATCAAGATTAAAAAGATCACCTGTTGAAAAGATCAGGTGTTGAAAGCATCAGCGGTTGCAAAGATCACCTATTGAAAAAATCAATAAGAAAAGATCAGCGATTGAAAGATCAGTTGTCGTAAAACGATGTCGTTGAAAGAATCGGCCGTCGATAATATCCGTTAATGAAAAAATTGAAAGAATAGTAATAAAGGTTCTCATTTCCATAATTTCCACAACGACTTTTGCTAATTTCTACTAACCGATTTTTCCCACGCCAATTTTGGCCGGTGTCGAGTTTTCCGAAGTGCAAAAGCTGCAATTACGGGGTTGGAGTAACTTTCCAACTCGAGGATAGAATACGACGGAGCCGGAACGATAGTTCGGATAAGAAGGGAGGGAGATGCTAGGGTTAGCTTGGGTGATACCGAAGGCCTCGTCGTAAATTTGGTGCAACGTGAGCCGCGCGCTGGCTGCTGTTGCAACTGCACAGACTCTCCACTTCGCAACCCATAGTTCGGAAAGTACCTGACTCACCTGAGCCCTCTCGTATATTTGTCGAGTTATACTGTTGCCGACGCTGTTTTAGTACAATGCGGAAGCATGTTCGCCCGTGCCTCCTCGGCCCTTCCGGATATCGAACCGAGCGCGGTGAAACCACGCACGAGTCTCTCCGGGACTCGCTTTAGCTAACTCATACTTCTCTTACGCTATCCACTGACTTGTATAGACCAGGGCAACCCTTCGCTGCTACCCTACCCTACCCTTAGACCTTGTATTACCATAGAGTTATCGGTACTTCGGCAACACCGAAGGAACAACGGGAGGTGACCAAAACCTTGATAGGAACATCCAAAGTTGCTCCAACATTGGCATTTAATATGACGATTTTTCATTTGATAACGAGATTAAAATACAACGAGCAAGAATCTCGGCAATGTCAAAAAAACCTTGAATCTTAAGAATAATTAAAACATTTAAAATTATTGTTTCTTATTTTGTTTTACCTGTTGATATTTAAAAATCAACTGTTCGAAAAATGGGCTGCTTGAAAAAATAGAACTGTTAAAAAGATCAACTGGTGGAAAAATGATTAGCAACCGAAAAAATTAATCGTTGATAAAATCAGCTGCTGGAAAATCGACTGTGCTGACAGTGATAAGGTACTGATAAGGTCTTGTCAGGCCTCCTCTGGACCCGGTCACGGCGCGTTGTAATGGCCGAAAATTTCTCGGCGGGCGAATTTCAGCAGCGTTAAAAAAAATCTTGCATCTAATAAGTGTGAAAAAATGTTACATTTTTTTTTTTCCAGTAAAACGTAATTCTTAGATGACTTTTTGCTATTGATTACAAATCAGCTGTTGGTAAAATCGATGGTTGAAAAATGCAACTGTTAAAAGGTTCAGCTGTTGAAAAATGCAACTGTTAAAAGGTTCAGCTGTTGAAAAAATTAGAAACTGGAAAATGTTGCGTTGCTAAAATCAGCTGTTGGAAAATTGGCTGTGCACACAGTGATATCCTGGTATCATGCGATTATTCTCGCTCGACCTTCTGCCGTAATCATATTCGTTCGCTCCTCGCAAAGCATTCCACGCATTCAGGTATTCCAAAGCAACGCTCGCGCTGCACGAACCGTCGGTACACAATAATACACTGTTCGATATATTCTCCTGTATACACATAATTTTATTCGATCCTCGACTCTCGATCATCGGGCAAACATATTTTCATAACTCCGCGAACATTTTCCGTTCATCGTGTTATTACGCAGTCAGATATCCGAAGAATCTCGTCGTCGTATATTTCCACTTGCATCGGTAAAGCATGAAAGTGAATAAAATATGATTACATTTTTTATTCGTCATTTTCGACGAACAAAACAGGTTATTATAGACCGTAAAAATTGATCGTTAATTGAATGTACTGGAACTTGAAATTTGCCTACATTCCTTGCATTAATCGAACATTAATGTACTTTGTTTGTAAAATAAAAATACGAAATATAAACATTTTAAATCTTTTAAATTACAAATCAAGCCTGAAATTTCCAAGAATGTTAAATAAAAATAAAAATCAGACTGTAAAATTGGAACGCACATGTGTTTGAAATTTCAGAAACAGTTATGTAAAAAAAAACATCCGATACCTTTCATTAAGATTCAAATTTTTTTTTTTCAGTCCAGACGTTCAAAAAATGTATTTAAGATTTTCTACGTTCGAGCTTGGCGAAAAGTAGGGGTGGATCTTTCGATCGCTATTTACAAATTTATTATAAATCATGACAAGTGCGCGCTCGCCGCTTCTGGTGAATGCTTCGGGATGGCCGTCAGTCGGGTCTCACGCCAAAATCGCATTAAAAGCCTGCAACGGCGGTGGTGAACGATGCCGCGTCATTAAAATGAAGCGTGGCCACTAGCCAGGAGCCGGCCAACACAAACACATGCACATACACACACGTGCACGCCCAATGCATCGTTGCATGAAGCGAACGTCAAGTTCAGCCACCAGACCTCAAAATATACTATGGCAAAGACTTCGATTTAGTCGATCAGTCAGTCACCGAGGCACGGTTATGTGTATTTATATTATGAGATCTTCAATTCAGCTGCACTTGACCGTTTTATCTATTTCGATCTACAGTCGGGGCATTTATCGGAGGATACTTACGCACAAATTATTTATTTCATACGCGTCACTCCGTTTTTTTTATTTATGATTACCTATTTTTTTCTTTATTACTGAAAATATTGGCGTAAAATGTCCGCTTTTTGACGCATTATTTAAAAAAAAATGTAACCCTCAAATCCTCACTAATAAATAATTCGTGGCTCGGATTCGGAAGGGGCGGGAAACGCTTTTCCACAATATCTATCAAAGGTTAAAGAGCTCACCCGGTTCCGATATATAATTTTTAATAAAATATATTATTATGACCGAGCGAATAAACAAAGCGTTTCGTTTTGGGTCGGATATTATTATTTACCCTCATAGCGAATTATAAATCACAAAAATGCAATAATATCTTTTTAAGTTTTTCAAAAACAATGAAACAAATTTTTTTTATAAAAATCGCGCGATTCATTGAATGTAATAAGAAAATTATTGTAAAATCTTCGGGAGTTCCACCGAGGTGACGGATAAATTGGTACGAGGACCGTTTACGCAATGTATAATGAACTCGATGGACATTGAAAATTGATTATTCCGATATGAATAACGAGACTATCGGCGCGTGGGATTAATCGAAAGTTAGTCGGCAGATGCCTCGGTGATGCAACACGAGTGCCGGAAGAGAGGAAACTCTCCAGCATCGAGTCACGAGTGTTGTTACGAGATGCGCTCGTTTCGTACGATCGCGTTTTGCACAAACTCATATGGGAACTATCCGGTGAGTGCTTAGTTTCAATCTTCGACGGACGCAATCCGTTGCATTGTGCATCGCCCTCGTAATGACGATGGAACTTTATATTCGACATCCATGTTTATTATTGGAGTTTCGTCTTTCCGAACGAGTTTCCATTATGCAATCGTAAACTGTACAAACCGTCCAAAATAAAAAGGAGAAAAAAAGGAATCTTCTCCTAATTTTAAAGCGTACCAAAATAAATGTCTCATTTATTTTGGTACAGACATTTCGCGCCTTAAAATAGGGAGAGCTATTTATCGAACTCGTTATAGTAATCCAGAACCGTCGCACGATATTGAGGAGAAAAAAAATTTAATAAAATTTCAACGTCTTTATGAAATTCTTGACAAATTTAATAAGAAAAAGCCTCGAGTGGCAGTGAAGAGCTCGAGCGTACACGTTGGCAGCGATGAAAAACTGCAAGAAATTCTGCTGCGACCTTGCGGTCCAATCACTGCGCGGATTATCGTCGGATGCATTAAATTCCTTAGTGCCGCCGGTGTATGCTTCACGATTAAATGAATGATAACGGTTTCCAATGCGCTCCGGTGAGGAATCCTGAGGTGAATGTTGGTCATGAATTCATTGATTGACTTTGCGATTTTTCCATCACAAACTATAACTCATATCGTTACGGAGGCGTTTCTTATGAGAACTCACGAGAACTGCCCTCTTTTGCACGGTTCGCCAAGCCTCGAGTTGTTCCGAGCTTACAGTCGTAAAATTTTAAGATATGGATTTACAAATGTTTTCTGACAATAACCACCCTACAATATGTAATAGAATATAAAATAGGATATACAATAGGACATACAATAGGACATACAATAGGACATACAATAGAACATACAATGGGACATACAATAGAACATACAATGGGACATACAATGGGACATACACTGGGACATACAATGGGACATACAATACGATATACAATACGATATACAATACGGTATACAATACGATATACAATACGATATACAATACGATATACAATACGATATACAATAGGACATACAATAGAACATACAATGGGACATACAATGGAATATACAATACGATATACAATACGATATACAATACGATATACAATACGATATACAATACGATATACAATACGATATACAATACGATATACAATACGATA